>CM062815.1:15946336-16235637 GCA_031772625.1 Pinus tabuliformis | reverse complement strand
ACACTACAATGGCTGCTTTTTAGTTACAGAATGGCCTACTTTGTTAGGTAAAAAACCAGAAATGATCATCAAAACAAAGTTCATTTCCTTATAGGGGTGACCCGCCTCACCTCAAAACAACGTGGACTTTTTTCCCCCATTGGCCTGCCTCACCTCAAAACGTGGGCTAGGGTATTGGATTCATAAGGCGAGTACTATGACGCTTGGAAAAATACTGGTTATCCAAGAGAAACGTTATAAAAAGGTATAGTTTATAAGGTGCCGTAAGGCGCTTGACCATAAGGGAAAGGAATCAAACCCCCTCTTATAGTTAATTTGGTCAGTTTCAACCTAAAGAGATTTGAAGAACGCCGCCATCGTGCCCCCGGCAGGGTGAGGGTGAGCCTGTCGAACTCTCGACCTATGACCCCCCACCCCAATAAGTAAAATGAAAGCGACTCTCGACTAAAAGGCCGCCATCGATATGCTCTCGAATTTTTTGATGATGCATTACTTTGATGCACCTGTTTTGGGTCATACGCCTCATTAAAAAACACCTGTGCTGCCTATGCCAGGACTCTTTCCCGCTACTCGATCCAGGGAGGTGTAGAGCCACTAGATGCGGTACTAACCTACATTTCAAGTGGAAATGACAGGTTTCAATCACTCAATGCCAAGAGTCGATCACTCGATGACAGGTTTCGATACACTCAATGCCAGGATTCTTTTCCACTAGTCGAGCCAAGAGGCGATCACTCGATGACAGGTGGTGATCCCAGGAGGAAATGCCAGTCATAGATGGGGGCTGGGATACTCGGTGCTTGGCTTTGGCTGCTTGGCTAATCGACTTGGCTTGGATACCGAGATCGGTTTTATCAGTGGGATATTCAGTTGCAAACATGAGCTGCTTGGCTGGGATATTTCACTGTGCTGCTGCACTACTCGACTTGGCTAATCTACCGTGGCTGCTACGCTATTCGAGTGGACTATCAGCACTCCCGGGCTGGATACGGTTAGTGCCTAGAAGCTCTTTTCAGTCAGTGCTTGAAGAAGTTCTACTCTTGGGAAGGTCTATTCGTGAAGGCTCTACTCTCGGAAGGGTCTACCCAATGCATGAATGAAGCTCTAGTCACAGTGCGGCTAGAACTCTTGTATGTCAGTGCATGAATGTAGCTATACTCTCTTTGAATCTCTACTCTTTGGATGCTATACTCAGTGCATTAAGCTCTAGTTCGTGCCCAATAAGTCGTTCCCACCTGTTGTACGTGATCAGTTTTCAATCCCCCATGCCCAGTTAGTGGTACGTGACAAGTAGTCATCCGCTATTAGATGCCAAGAGTCATAGTTGCCAGTAGGGTTGTCAATGCCGATAGTAAAAGGAGTCGATCCGCTAGTCGATGCCAGAAGGTAGGTCAGCCTAAAGCCAATCGTACACGATAGCCAGGAGGTTGCGCCAGGGGGTCGACGATACCCAGTCTCATTGATAGGAAGGTGGTCGCCGATAGACAGTGGTGTCCCGATAATGAGGTGTCACCCAGAGCCAGTCGACAGAGTGTCATTTTTGATAGCCGCTAGTCGATCCAAGAGTCGATGCCAGGGGGCGATCCAGGCTTCATTCTAGTCATTTCAAGTTGGCATCAGCAGAGCTAGAAGGTCAGCATTAATCTCTACTCATGGGAACCTATACTCAGTTACCAGTTGTACGTGACCTTGTTCTCCATACCCTGTGCCCTGAAGGTGTTCATGCCAAGTTCCCCGTAACTATAGTTCGCGTACCACTAGTCCAAATATTCCCAATGGTTCCTACCTGCCCACATAACACTGAACGATATGGAGGAGGCTTCGCCTTCCTACCTAGATTGGATGACATGAACAAGGCATTACTTACGATGCACCTGTTGATGAGGATCATATGCCAGACACATGGAGATATTCAGAGAGGGGAGGGCAGGTAGATGAGCCTTCAGCGAAAGAGGCTAGGTTGAGCCATTCATGCAGGTCAGCTAGTTTCATTCACGCTAGGAAGGCAGCGCCAGTAAGGGAGGTGGGTGTTGCCCGGATAGTGATTTATGGCCAACATCTTTCGAAAGGGGCCCTTTTTCGCTACGAAGCGATACTAATTCAAACACGCTGCATTTGACTTACATAATAGAACCATGGGACTCTTTATAATAGAACCCACCGACATTCATTTGTTAAATGATACACTAGTTTATAATAAGGATGCGTAAGTCGACTGATAAGGAGAGGAGAGGGACCCTCACCATATGAATAGTGAGTGACTCTCTAGGGTTCGTGGATAAACACCTCAGTCATTCTATTATAATATAACTGCGTACTTATTCTCTCTCCCACCCAGAGAGAAACATGAATGGAGGAGAATTGTCAATTAGAGAAGAAGAGCCTTGTTTGACGAGTGGACATACCGCATTCACCAGCCTTACCATTACACTTGATAAATGATTATGGGTACCACCTATTACCTATTGGTTCCAGCCGAGCCTTGACGATACGATTCATCAATTAGAACCCACTCCATCGCCAGGAATAGACAGACCTACTCGCCTTTCATTTGTCCCTGCTACCTACCCACCAATAGACTCTTACCCAACCTTACTTCTCACCTATCGCTTAAGCCAGGAAGACGAGGGTCAGCACTAGGATATTCACCCTTTACCCCTAAACCCCTGATGACTTCTTCTGGGTAGGGTACACTCTTACCTTTTGTTCTCGCCAAGGAGCCCCAATATGATTCATCAATTAGAACCCACTGCATTGCTAGGAATGATTAGAACCACCAGCCTTTCTTTTCATGCCTCCACCTTCTAGTTAACCACCTGAAGATAGAACTAGACCTGCTTATCCCTAGACCACTTGGATTAATGAAGCGCTTAGGAGGTAGGTACTGCTTAGACCTTCGATTATTGGGTCGGGATTAGATCGGCCACCTTCCCTTAATTAATGCCTTCACCCTAGGAGAGAGTGTGGTATCCCCTTAACCATGCTTGCAATTATGGTCTATCAGAGCAACCTCTGAGATGATGGGGACGAGCTTCATATTATAGGAGATTCTGTCCAGCCAGGATATGCTTCGTTTATCACGCGTGCAGGAATCTTAGGAAGGAGGTCTGGGGCATCTATTAGATTATACCTTCGACTGGTATCAGGACGGGATCAACAACCTCATCCTTACCTTGCTACTGTCTGAAACCTAGGAGAGGGAGTCTTGACTTACCAACCCATTAAGTAATAATAACAGTGGAGTGGTGGAGGAGCAGAGCGCTTAGTTTACCTTGCTTTCCTAACGTAACAAGCAAGCCCCTACCGGTCCTTGCTTTCCTAACGTCAAGCAAGCAATAAATTCCTCTCCTTATCAGTCGAGCCCCCTCCGGGTCCTTGCCCCCAGAGGGACAAGCGCTTCGCACCTTGTTAATCCAGCAGCAGATGATCTATGAAAAAAGCTTGCATCGTTTATAACATGATTCACTTTGATTACTTTGATGTGCCAGTTCCAGCTTTCCTGCCATCACTTCGACCAGCATTTCCGCTAGCAGCATATCCTGTTCCAGATTCGTCATTGTGGATTCATAGGAGTAGATTCACCAGCATCTAAGGCGTATAAGGCAGCAGGAGGAAAGGCATAGGCCGTTAGAAGGGGCAACAAACAGGGGCAGGCACTACTAAAACAGATACTAAAATGGGCTCCTACTATATCCAAACGAGGATAAGGTGAACGATGGCTAGAAGGCAGTTAGCTAGTGTCCAGACCTAGGTGGCTTGTCCTTTTGGTCCAATGTGGCTGGGGCAAGGTTTCGTGTATGCCAGAGATCAATTGTGGAAAAAGAAGGGGCGTGAGCTTAGCATAGGTAGGGGCTTTAGCCGATTAGTGCGGCTCGGGCGTATCGAAGTAACCAGGACAGATGGTTTTCACCTGATTAAGATTGCGCTCCCATCCCAACCCAAGACAAAGCTCCAGTACTCTAGGCAAGAATAGCTATTAATCCACCCATGCTATACATCGATATATGTCTCTCTAGCTAGACAGTCGGGCGGGATGTAGTACCTGAACCACAAGACCTGCTAACATTGGGTGAGTGACTCCAGCTCTCCAAACGCTTCTTGGGGGTGTTTATAGTAGTGAAGGTGTGGCCAGAAACAGAAACTTAGAGTGGTTTAGGGTGTTTGGCTTAGGCCATCTCACCCCCGGTGAGCTTGTTAGATATTTATCAAACCCCAATTAAGGTTTTGTCTTTTCGTCATTCTTGATAGGTTAGGCATATATCAATACATAGATATCGGGATGAAGGGAATTTCAATATTTTCCCTAATGGGAGGTAAGGTGAAGGTTGTAAGGGCAAGGGCTCACTCGAACTAATTCCGCCTTAGAACCTTGCCCTTGCCCTTACAACCTTCACCTTACCTCCCATTAGGGAAAAGATTGAAATTCCCTTCATCCCGATATCTATGTATCGATATATGCCTAACCTATCAAGAATGACGAAAAGACAAAACCTTAATTGGGGTTTGATAAATATCTAACAAGCTTACCGGGGGTGAGATGGCCTAAGCCAAACACCCTAAACCACTCTAGTTTCTGTTTCTGGCCACACCTTCACTACTATAAACACCCCCAAGAAGCGTTTGGAGAGCTGGAGTCACTCACCCGATGTTAGCAGGTCTTGTGGTTCAGGTACTACATCCCGCCCGACTATCTAGCTAGAGAGACATATATCGATGTATAGCATGGGTGGATTTATAGCTATTCTTGCCTAGAGTACTGGAGCTTTGTCTTGGGTTGGGATGGGAGCGCAATCTTAATCAGGTGAAAACCATCTGTCCTGGTTACTTCGATACGCCCCGAGCCGCACTAATCGGGCTAAAGCCCCTACCTGTGCTAAGCTTCACGCCCCTTCTTTTTCCACATATTGATCTCTGGCATACACGAAACCTTGCCCCAGCCACATTGGACCAAAAGGACAAGCCACCTAGGTCTGGACACTAGCTAACTGCCTTCTAGCCATCGTTCACCTTATCCTCGTTTGGATATAGTAGGAGTCCATTTTAGTATCTGTTTTAGTGCCTGCCCTATTTGTTGCCCCTTCTAACGGCCTATGCCTTTCCTCCTGCTGCCTTATACGCCTTAGATGCTGGTGAATCTACTCGCTATGAATCCACAACTGACGAATCTGGAACAGGATATGCTGCTAGCGGAAATGCTGGTCGAAGTGATGGCAGGAAAGCTGGAACTGGCACATCAAAGTAATCAAAGTGAATCATGTTATAAACGATGCAAGCTTTTTTCATAGATCATCTGCTGCTGGATTAACAAGGTGCGAAGCCGCTTGTCCCTCCGGGGGCAAGGACCCGGAGGGGGCTCGACTGATAAGGAGAGGAATTTATTGCTTGCTTGACGTTAGGAAAGCAAGGACCGATAGGGGCTTGCTTGACGTTAGGAAAGCAAGGTAAACTAAGCGCTCTGCTCCTCCACCACTCCACTGTTATTATTACTTAATGGGTTGGTAAGTCAAGACTCCCTCTCCTAGGTTTCAGGCAGTAGCAAGGTAAGGATGAGGTTGTTGATCCCGTCCTGATACCAGTCGAAGGTATAATCTAATAGATGCCCCAGACCTCCTTCCTAAGATTCCTGCACGCGTGATAAACGAAGCATATCCTGGCTGGACAAATCTCCTATAATATGAAGCTCGTCCCCATCATCTCAGAGGTTGCTCTGATAGACCATAATTGCAAGCCATGGTTAAGGGGATACCACACTCTCTCCTAGGGTGAAGGCATTAATTAAGGGAAGGTTGGCCGATCTAATCCCGACCCAATAATCGAAAGTCTAAGCAGTACCTACCTCCTAAGCGCTTCATTAATCCAAGTGGTCTAGGGATAAGCAGGTCTAGTTCTATCTTCAGGTGGTTAACTAGAAGGTGGAGGCATGAAAAGAAAGCCAGGTGGTTCTAATCATTCCTAGCAATGCAGTGGGTTCTAATTGATGAATCATATTGGGGCTCCTTGGCGAGAACAAAAGGTAAGAGTGTACCCTACCCAGAAGAAGTCATCAGGGGTCATAGGGGTAAAGGGTGAATATCCTAGTGCTGACCCTCGTCTTCCTGGCTTAAGCGATAGGTGAGAAGTAAGGTTGGGTAAGAGTCTATTGGTGGGTAGGTAGCAGGGACAAATGAAAGGCGGGTAGGTCTGTCTATTCCTGGCGATGGAGTGGGTTCTAATTGATGAATCGTATCGTCAAGGCTCGACTGGAACCAATAGGTAAAAGGTGGTACCCATAATCATTTATCAAGTGTAATGGTAAGGCTGGTGAATGCGGTATGTCCACCCGTCAAACAAGGCTCTCTCTTCTCTAATTGACAATTCTCCTCCATTCATGTTTCTCTCTGGGTGGGAGAGAGAATAAGTTCGCAGTTATATTATAATAGAATGACTGAGGTGTTTATCCACGAACCCTAGAGAGTCACTCACTATTCATATGGTGAGGGTCCTCTCCTCTCCTTATCAGTCGACTTACGCATCCTTATTATAAACTAGTGTATCATTTAACAAATGAATGTCGGGTGGTTCTATTATAAAGAGTCCCATGGTTCTATTATGTAAGTCAAACGCAGCGTGTTTGAATTAGGATCGCTTCATAGCGAAAAAGGGCCCCTTTCGAAAGATGTTGGCCATAAATCACTATCCGGGCAACACCCACCTCCCTTACTGGCGCTGCCTTCCTAGCGTGAATGAAACTAGCTGACCTGCATGAATGGCTCAACCTAGCCTCTTTCGCTGAAGGCTCTATCTACCTGCCCTCCCCTCTCTGAATATCTCCATGTGTCTGGCATATGATCCTCATCAACAGGTGCATCGTAAGTAATGCCTCGTTCATGTCATCCAATCTAGGTAGGAAGGCGAAGCCTCCCTCCATATCGTTCAGTGTTATGTGGGCAGGTAGGAACCATTGGGAATATTTGGACTAGTGGGTACGCGAACTATAGGTCACGGGGAACTTGGCATGAACACCTCCAGGGCACAGGGTATGGAGAACAGGTCACGTACAACTGGTAACTGAGTATAGGTTCCCATGAGTAGAGATTAATGCTGACCTTCTAGCTCTGCTGATTGCCAACTTGAAATGACTAGCATTGAAGCCTGGATCGCCCCCGGCATCGACTCTTGGATCGACTAGCGGCTATCAAAAATGACCTCCTGTCGACTGGCTCTGGGCGACACCTCATTATCGGGACACCACTGTCTATCGGCGACCACCTTCCTATCAATGAGACTAGGTATCGTCGACCTCCTGGCGCAACCTCCTGGCTATCATGTACCACTGGCTTTAGGCTGACCTACCTTCTAGCATCGACTAGCGGATCGACTCCTTTTACTATCGGCATTGACAACCCTACTGGCGACTATGACTCTTGGCATCTAATAGCGGATGACTACTTGTCACGTACCACTAACTGGGCATGGGGGATTGAAAACGATCACGTACAACAGGTGGGAACGACTTATTGGGCACGAACTAGAGCTTAATGCACTGAGTATAGCATCCAAAGAGTAGAGATTCAAAGAGAGTATAGCTACATTCATGCACTGACATACAAGAGTTCTAGCCGCACTGTGACTAGAGCTTCATTCATGCACTGGGTAGACCTTCCCGAGAGTAGAGCCTTCACGAATAGACCTTCCCAAGAGTAGAACTTCTTTCAAGCACTGACTGAAAAGAGCTTCTAGGCACTAACAGTATCCAGCCCGGGAGCGCTGATAGTCCATTCGAATAGCGTAGCAGCCACGGTAGATTAGCCAAGTCGAGTAGTGCAGCAGCCAGAGTGAAATATCCCAGCCAAGCAGCTCATGTTTCCAACTGAATATCCCAACTGATAAACCGATCCCGGTATCCAAGCCAAGTCGATTAGCCAAGCAGCCAAAAGCCAAGCAGCCGAGTATCCCAGCCCATCTATGACTGGCATTTCCTCCTGGGATCACCACCTGTCATCGAGTGATCGCCTCTTGGCTCGACTAGTGGAAAAGAATCCTGGCATTGAGTGTATCGAAACCTGTCATCGAGTGATCGACTCTTGGCATTGAGTGATTGAAACCTGTCATTTCCACTTGAAATGTAGGTAGTACCGGCATCTAGTGGCTCTACACCTCCCTGGATCGAGTAGCGGGAAAGAGTCCTGGCATAGGCAGCACAGGTGTTTTTTAATGAGGCGTATGACCCAAAACAGGTGCATCATAAGTAATGCATCATCAATAAATTCGAGAGCATATCGATGGCGGCCTTTTAGTCGAGAGTTCGCTTTCATTTTACTTATTGGGTGGGGGGGGCATAGGTCGAGAGTTCGACAGGCTCACCCTCACCCTGCCGGGGGCACGATGGCGGCCTCCTTCAAATCTCTTTAGGTTGAAACTGACCCAAATTAACTTATAAGGAGGGGGTTTGATTCCTTTCCCTTATGGTCAAGCGGCCTTACGGCACCTTATAAACTATACCTTTTTATAACGTTTCTCTTGGATAACCAGTATTTTGCCAAGCGTCATAGTACTCGCCTTATGAATCCAATACCCATAGCCCACGTTGTTGAGGTGAGGCAGGCCAATGGGGGAAAATAGTCCACGTTGTTTTGAGGTGAGGCGGGTCACCCCTATTAGGAAAGGAGTCTTTGTTTGATGATCAGTTCTGGTTTTTACCTACCAAAGTAGGCATTCTGTAACTAAAAAGCAGCCATTGTAGTGTGAGGTGAGGCGTTAACATCCGCATGAGTTCCGGGGGAGAAGGTGGGTTAGTTAGAGGCGTTCACATCCAGCATGAGTTAGTCCGTGGGAGATACATTGGTAACCTACAGCATTAGTCTCTTGGATAGCCGTTGGTTGGTTACACTTTGAGTCCGTGGGAGATCCATCAGTACACTTGAAAGATTGCCTTCTTGTTGCTGGTGCGTGGTTGATACTATCGCTTGCCTCAAGGAAGGGGAATGATCCAGAGCGCCGGGGATCCAGAGCACCCTCGACGGACGCTACCGCGGATGATACCCGTCCTTCCCTCTTAGCACTTACCGTTGCAGATCCTTGTTTCTTCTCCTCCCCCCTAGCCATCGGCCTGAACGTTGTGAAATGCCATGATTCAAAAAGAAAAAAGTAACTGAAACCAGAGGGTTGGGCAAGTAATAGTGTTACCCAGAAGGTACGTGTGGTACCTAGCAGATTCATTCAGTAGGTGTGATTCCAGTGAATGCGGCGGTCTGGAAGGCGGTGGAAGCGAGTGCAAGGCTTGGGGGGCATGTCAAAAGCTAAGTTGTAAGGTCAGATGGGTAGTTGTGAATTGTATTATAAAGGTAAAGGTAAAGGTATATAGGTAAATAGCAAGAGTGCCTAGCAAGGTATTACTGACTGAATAGGTGATAAGTAGAGTAAGTTCTCCAGGTGGATGGGTATAGGGGTAGGAGGTAATCAAAAAGTCAAGGCTGCTATTAGGGCTCTTACTAGGAATACGGTTATTTATAGTTTATAAACCGTATCCTGGGCTCGGCCGGGAAAAGATTCATGGTGGTACCCAGCCCAAGAGATTCATTAAGTAAGTGTCATGTAAGCTGGTAAATCCAGCTTGTGAATGTGTTGTCTGAAGCCCGTGACTAATGCTTTTATATTAAGGTAATGGATCCGTTCAATTCTATAAAGGTTGTTAATACGCCAACCCAGAGGATGCACATAAGTAAAGGCGAGTAGGGATCTCAAGTTATAACAACCGGTCTAAGTGCCGTACCCCATCAAATATCATAAGTTCTGGGAGTATTTCCTAAATTCAAGAAGGCAGTTTTGAGGATCCCATCCCATGCACCCACCACAGTTGTTCCTGTGCGAGAAACTGAAATGAATCCAATGCTAGTAAGCAGAAAGTAAATCAAAATGAAGTGCTCACCCAGGTAGACTTATATACTTCAAGGAGAGGTTGTGTAATGGCCATTAAAGCTGGCTTTTAGGCTGGCTTTCCTGTACAGTCATTCTCGTCAAAAGGATGGAGCTCGTCAATGTGCGGAAAGGGCGGAAAAGAGAAGAAAAGAAATTCCGGTTATTGATTTGGTTTGAGGGGAATTTTGTCAGGGCCTGAAATACATCACAGGGCGTTAGTGAAGAAGATTGCTTGTCTCTTACTGCGACCCCGTTTGTGTTATCACGTTATAAAGACTTACCTTCCATAATGCGCTTTGGCCGGTTACAAACGATCAGTTCATGATTACAACTGACTAGACTCAAGAGATATCTTACAAATCTACTCTCTTAGGAACAATAGAAATAATAAGCTTATCTCCATTAGTCTTATAGGGTTAATAAGCTTTAGGAATCTTAGGAGCAATCTGAGACTTGACTAATACTGAACTTAGACTAGACTTAGGAACACTAAACTCTAATCACTTTAACTAAACTTAGCTCCTCTCACTAAACTTCATCAATATAACTAAACTTGGCTAACTCCAACTAAACTTAGCTCAAGCAACAGGAATCTATCTCAAGGAACAACAACAACAACAATGACTATCATCTCATAAAAACAAACGATCATCACTAAGACAAATCAACGAGAACATAAGCCCGGCGACATCACACACGTGGATAGCCAACAACACGGCTTAAACTGAGGGTTTGACCAAGACAACTACCCAGACTAGACTTTTCATTTACTTTGAGATATTTTCTTTCATTGTTTAAGAAAATGAGACTATTGTTTCATAACCATGATATTAGTCCTCTTAGTATGACCCGATACTCCTGGCAAATCAACTGCCAACAGCAGGTCGTCGTGGATATTATGTAATCTCCACTGGTGGTTTACCTTGTTATTGACCAGGAACCTATTGACCTAGTGAAAGCAGTAACAAAGCAAGAAGCATATCCTGTTCCAGTGGACTCAGTTGATTTAGTAGTTCCAAGAGCAGCAGCAACCGTTGAACCAGTGAATGTGCTAGTAAGGGTCAAGCCCGTTGATCGCCCATCATAAGAGGGAATAGCAAAGCCAGTGAAGGCCGCAGGGGAAGCAGGGGCAGGAATCAGCCGAGGGAAAACACATAGGCGAAAGGCACATAGCAGGGGGCGATACACATTACAGGGGGAAAACACTACAGTCACTTACACCTACAGCTTACGAAGAACCGACACGAACGCATTGCACATCATATAATTCATCAAATCAATAACATGCCCATCCAGCAGGCATAAGAACCGATGGAAAAACGAGCTACAGGTTTGTATAGGGCGCATGGTCTGTTGTTTCATCTTTAGAATATATATATCAATATATAGTTATTATAGGTGTCCAGCTTCCGTCATTCTCTGCCTAGCTTGCATTGCCCTCTTAGTTAGATATTGAATCTAAGAAGAAGAACCAGCACTCGTAGTTTCAGATCCTTCAGTCCCAGCATCAGATTCAACAGCAGCTGAGTAAGCTGCAAAGGTAGATGGAACAAAGCAAGTTAGAGCGGAGCCAGTTCCAATTGCAATTGACAAAATTCGTAGTTGAACCCGTTGTTTATCCTGTCGAAGAGCTCTATCGCACTGGAAAAGATGCCGGCTCCTTTACTGGTGCTTAGTCAGCTGCATCTCGAACTGCATCCGCCTCTGCGGGATCATTTACTGATTCAAGGTCCACTCGACCTGTTACCTCTGCTTCTAGATTTGGATCTGTTGTTGGCTCTCGAGCTGCTACTAGTTGTGCTAGATCAACTCGATCAAATGCCTTTGCCCATGATGCCTCTGTGGCGCGCTGGTTACCCTGGTTATGCTGCTACCTATGCTACCCATGCCTATGCTTATGTGGATTCTCCAACATGAAGGTATAAGCGGAGATTTTATCTACACTGATGCTGCTTCCTGTACTCTTGGTTCTTAGTTCCAAAAGTCAACTGCCTTTGCCTTGACTTCTTTCATTGATGCTTGCGAGGTAATGGCTTTGCCTCTGATGATGGGTTTGAGTAAGCAAGGTAAACGTTAGGATCTGTTACTAGGACTGGAGAAGCTTCAACGAGTGTTTCTTCAACGGACTCTACATCTGGACCTGGGCCTAGAGTTGCTCCTGCTCCTGGAACTGCTTCATATACAGCTACATCAAGGACTGCTGCTGGGTATAGGTATGCTGTTGCTAGATATGCTACTGATGGATATGCTTCTAGTTCTGCTGCTGGTTAAGATGCTTACCTTGCCATTGGTTCTGCTCCGGCTACCCTTACTTCTGTGTCTGGGTATGGAACTGCTCGTCTTGGAACTACTGCTTTCTCTGTTTATGCTACTTAATATGGGACTGGTGGTGTAGGATAAGTTGCTACTGGCTCTACCTCTGCCTCTGTACCCTGTGCCTTCGCTTATGGCTTTGCTGGTGGTACCGGTGGATAAAGGTAAACAACTGGGTCTGCTACGTATGGCTTTGTAGCTACCTTTGCTTTTCAGTCTCGATTAACGGCTTAAACTAGTGCTTAATATACTACTGAAGCTACTAGTGCTAGCTTTTGGTCTTCTATATAAGATGCTGTCTACTATGATGCTTATGGATACAGAACTGCTACTTTCACTCCAACTAGGTATTATGGATATGAAACTGCTTACTCAACCGACTCAACCTAGTCAACTGCTGCTGGACGTTTGCCATTTGGAGGGAGGATCCCAAGGCTTGACCTTTCGGGACCTTAGGTGGGAAACAGGCAGGTCCTTCTCTTCCATTATATATGAGTTTATTTTGCATAATTCGAAATCTGGCTGGTATGGAATAGGGACATGAATTTAGTCATTCGTCGTCGAAAGCGTATAAGTGAGGTGAGGTTGCAGAAGCCCGCCTCCTCAGAAGAGCCTGCCCCTCACAGCGGATGAACAACATAAACCAGCAAATCAATGGTAAAGGTCAGATCCTATCAGACCCCATCTACCCCCCCTATAAGGCCTTACCCGCAGCGTGACTCAAGGCCTGTGGTAAGGTGAACAAGAATCTGACCTAAGGAACATGCTGAAGCATGACTACAAGCAGCCAGTTATTTCTCTCTTTACTGAAGGTGCTACTTCTGGTTGAAGCCTAGCTTGCCCACTTCGTTGGATCCTGTTAGCTATCTCTCTAACATGCTTGTCAAACCAAAGTAAGACCTTACCTAAATCACCTACCCTCAAAGCCCAGTATATCTTCGGTACTTTCGCTACAAATTGGCTATGAAACTACCGAATCATATACATCTTCGGTACTTCCCCTCTCCTTTTAGTCGAGCCTGCTTGCGCACCCTATGACGCCCAGAACCTACGCTACTGGAGCAATCGAACCTACAAGCAAATCCTATCGCAATGCTCACTTGCTATGAAAATCTATCCATGGTACCAACCAAACACTAAGTTCACGTCATTCACACCTCGTTCCAAATAGCACCAATCATACACATTGGGAGAAACACGAAAGTCGTAAACACACATAGAGAGACAGAGGGAAGCACATATTGACAACGGGGGGAAGTACAACCTAATGGACACCCCTAAGCAACCAAACATCATCTGGAGCACATATCAGTCGAGAGGAGCAGATCAATCGGTGAACACAGGTAAGGAAGAGCATACAGATCCATGCAGGGACATAGATCCATCAGAAGAAGCACACATAACATCGGTGGAGCTACGCATCCTCAGTCAGGAGTATAAATTGATTGTAGGAGCAAAATGTGCAAAGACTTATTTCAAAAACACTTGGTAATTGCAATTAGTTATTTCAATATTATCTCAAGCTTGGTAATTGCAACATGTATCTATTATTTTGATTTAGCAAATTGTTCTTTTCATAGCCCATCAAGAAAAGTCGTTAGGCGAATACTTCTAAACATAAGGCAAGGCCCTTACATGTTACAGGAAGGCATTGCAAGGCCATTCTGGTAAGGTCATCACTTATAGCTCAGGTAAGGTATAACCTTCTAGCTAGCGATTTGAGGGGAAGAAATCAAGGGCCAGGATACTCTTATATAAATCGCTAGCTATTTTTGGTAAGACCAGGATACTATTTTCTTCCCTCAATCTAGCTAGCGAAGGTAGAAGGGAAGGCACTATGGATCGATCGTAGTTGCCGTAACAAATTCACAAATCTGCTCTGCACCCGGGATAACAGAAAGAATTTGTGTAGGCTAGATCTAGAGTGACAGAATTTTCATTCTGGCCTCCACAAATGAAATTCGGTCAAGTCATTCCCGGGATATAAATCCTTAACCCCCTCATCAGATTGGGGAACACACGAAACAAGGATATGAACTGGGTAAATGGAAATGGAAGAGAGATGTTTCCAATTCCGATTCGTTTTCGAAATCAGACGCTTTTTCAACATCCATATGATCTACTAGAGTATATTGGTATTGCCCGTATGATGGAATAATATTTTGCGTCATGGAGTCCCGAGAAGGTATAAACTCCGACCATATATTGCCCGGTGCTTTCTCGGTCAAATACAATATACAAGTGGGACCTGCACTATGAGCAAGCTGCGCGGAGAACCAACCTTGCTTCTCCTTTCTATTCATTAGTTCGTCGTCGTCGGTTCTGCAACTTGGTCGAAATAGGGTTCTACCGAGAAACCATGGATTTTTGGGTTTTCGCCATTGGTTACTGGTTGAGCCACTGGAATGGAATGAGATAAGAATCTCTGGAGATCTCTTCCCGATGTCCTGGGTTTTCCTCTGTAGAATACTTCTCCCGAATGGCATAATTGTCCAATTTTTCCTTCCCCCGATCTCCTTTTTGGGCTCCACCTTCTCCCTCCTTCGGGATCGTCGTTGGCTTATTCACTGGCTGGAAGGTTCGCAAGGTTGGACCCTCCCCTCGCTACTTACTATAGGGGAGGGGGGACCAATAGGTATAACCTTCCTCGCCATCCTTCCTCACCTTCCGTTGTCAGGTGAGCCATCCTTCATTTTACTTATTGGGTGGGCCCCTCTCAAATAAGTAACTAAAGGTTGGTCGAGCGGCCTTACGGCACCTCTTCCTCACCCTCCGTTGTCGGCAATTCTTCGGGGATTGGGGTGGGTGGGTAAATAGTTAGCAATAGAGTAGCCTTACTAACCTCACCACACTTATATTTGCTTGCTCAATCATGCATGATGGCGCGCAATGCTTCTTCCCCTGC
The DNA here is from genome assembly GCA_031772625.1 of Pinus tabuliformis. Classification (NCBI taxonomy): domain Eukaryota; kingdom Viridiplantae; phylum Streptophyta; class Pinopsida; order Pinales; family Pinaceae; genus Pinus; species Pinus tabuliformis. Next base: position 16,220,522 of record CM062815.1, on the reverse strand, counting down.
CTGAACGAACAAATAGGGCGGGTTCTGCAGCCGATCATTTTAGGTCAAATCAATCTCACGTCGCCATATCTATCATGCATGGCCTGACCCTACAATTCATTCCCCCCTCTACACATGCTATTGCCTGCAGCACCCGAACGAACCATTTTGGGGTTTATATATTGCTCAAGGCTGTGCTCGATTATTGATTTAGAAAGTGAGCGGACCTCTCTCTAAGCTCTGCGCCCCCCCCCCCCCTATGAAATGAAGAAATAAGATGAGCTCGGTCCGATGAATGAGATCTTCTTAACCCTTCGGAGTCCCCAACCAACCAATAAGTAGTTGTTGGGATGCCCGCTTGGTTGGTACGGACGCTAACAAAGGATTGGGATCTGGACCCAGCGAATTGTACATTCTATGCTACTATTATATATAATAAGGGGGTTTCGGAACAGCGAGTGAACTAGGTTTTGGCATCCCATCCTCGAGCTTCCATTTCTTCCGTTAAGGGAGATTCGGGAAAGGATGGAATAGGAAGACGTGTTTCCAAAACGAGCAAGATACGGGTTGGAAAGAGGAAGTTAGCAAAGTTGAACAAGATTGGAATGAGCATAGGAACATGTATCGATGTCCCAGATTGGCTAATGCTCCCAGGTTGATGCGATGTATTCCACCGGTTGACGGGGGACTTAATTATTGGTATATTTATCGGTCCAACACGGATTGAAATAGGAGCCGGTTCGACAGGAAGCTTTTGGGAACGCGATGCACCCGGGTAAATAAGAGACGAGATGAATACAGGGGTTAAACGAGCATCCCACACCCGAAAGGTGCCCCGCATAGGTTTCCCCCGAAACCCTCCAGTTACTGAGGTCAACAATGTGGAGAAAGCACCTATTTCTGTATCGGTTCCGGGAGAGCGGGGAAAAAGGGGATGTTTTGTTAATGAGAGCAAGAAACTGCTGATAGCCACTGCAATATGAACAGGTATACTCATCCGAGCTGCAAGAACATGTACATGGGTGATTCGATGATTTTCACCTTGTTGAGAATCTGATGGTGCCACCCGAATACTCAAATGAATAGCCATCGCTGTTAAGAACCACCGGAATCCAATGGGGATTTGCGCGTAGCTTCTGGTCTTTGACATAAAGAAAGAAGGTTGTAATAACGGGACGAACATGTTAGAATTTCATCCTAGCTAGTGGAACGAAAGATACATGCATGTATATGGAATACATAATCTATCTAAGGTTATACCGCAAGGTTATACTCGACTGACTATAGGGGGGGGGAGGTATAACCGATAGGATTCCGCATGGGATACGTACATATAATGATTCGATCCTAGCGCTTTGTTCCTCGCTCCGCTCGTGGCACTCCTTGCTTGCGGAGCGGCATACCGAAAAAAGAGAGAGAAGGTTATCCCCTTTCTTTCCCGTAGCTCAGGTCAGGTTATCTTCCTGAGCAGAGCTAAGGTAAGTGACCTTACCTTCATGCTCAGGTAAGGTTCTCCCTTACCTTCGACTCTTGAGGGGAAGAAAGAAAAGGCCAGGATCTTACCGCCCACACCGGCACAGGACACTTCTATTTATTCCCCTCAAAGACTTTAGGTTAAGGCCCAGGACTGTCTGCCCTCTAGAGCCTTATCTTCGAAGTCTTTCTTTACTTACTTTCATCTTATTAAAGTAAGGTATAACCTTGGCCTGGAAACCAACCTTATTAATGAAATAAGGAAAATGAAAAGAGTTATGTGCTTATCTCCTTGGCTTTATACTCATCTCCCTGGCTCTCGTTAAAGACATCAAGGAAGGATACGAGCTCGCGGCCAAGTGAAGGCGTATCCAATTGAATTGAGGAATTGATTGCTTGCCCGCACTAATAAGATAAGAAAAGGCAAGGGTGAGGGTGAGGGACGGACCGCTCTAAAGACCCCCACTAACCAATAAGTAATTAAGAGGGCGAGGACCGGCAGGGTGCGTAGCACGCTCGACTAATAAGGCCGCCATCGGCTCGACTGCTAAGGATGCGTAAGCAGGCTCGACTGTTAAGGCCGCCATCACCTTTAGGTGCTCGACTATAAGGACCTTTAGGTGCTCGACCATAGGGAGAGGATGCGTAAGCAGCCTCGACTGTTAAGGCCGCCATCACCTTTAGGTTCTCGACTGATAAGGACCCTTTAGGGGGCTCGACTAATAAGGATGCGTAAGCAGGCTCGACTGTTAAGGACCCTTTAGGGGGCTCGACTGATAAGGATGCGTAAGCAGGCTCGACTGTTAAGGAGAGGACCCTTTAGGGGGCTCGACCATTAGGGAGAGGAGAGGAGAGGACCTTTAGGTGCTCGACCATAAGGACCTTTAGGTGCTCGACCATAGGGAGAGGATGCGTAAGCAGGCTCGACTGTTAAGGCCGCCATCACCTTTAGGTGCTCGACTGTTAAGGACCCTTTAGGGGGCTCGACTGATAAGGATGCGTAAGCGGGCTCGACTGATAAGGATGCGTAAGCAGGCTCGACTGTTAAGGCCGCCATCACCTTTAGGTGCTCGACCATAAGGGAGAGGAGAGGAGAGGGAGAGGAGAGGAGAGGATGCGTAAGCAGGCTCGACTGGCCGCCATCACCTTTAGGTACTCGACCATAGGACCTTTAGGTACTCGACTATTAAGGATGCGTAAGCAGGCTCGACTGTTAAGGAGAGGACCTTTAGGTACTCGACCCTTTTTTTACTTATTTGGGGGGGCCAATAAGTAAACCCAAGAGGGAGAGGAGAGGATGCGTAAGCAAGCTCGACTGGCCGCCATCACCTTTACGTGCTCGACTGTTAAGGACCCTTTAGGGGGCTCGACTGATAAGGATGCGTAAGCAGGCTCGACTGTTAAGGCCGCCATCACCTTTAGGTGCTCGACCATAAGGGAGAGGAGAGGAGAGGGAGAGGAGAGCCCCCCCACCCAATAAGTAAACTGAGAGAAAGATGTTCAAACCTCCGCCATCTTATCGGTCAATAATGACATATATAATAGATCTTTTTTCTGATGATATTATATACGCTACATGGCATAAGGCTTTTCAATCTCTCTCTGATTCCTAGCTACGACCCATGAAGTGAGGGAGCTCTAAGCTATCTAATATATCCCCCGCTCCGTTGTTGACCCCGCTTACGCTTTCCTGAGGGTTCTTTCCTGAGGCCGCTATCAATTCAATAGGTGGTTCCTGGGCGCCCTGGGTAGGGTGACAACGTCTTGAATGTAGGTCATCATGGTGAAACTCCTTGCTTGTGTAGGATATGTATCTTTCCTACTCATTGCTCTCTGTTCTAAGGGTTAGGTAGGTAGGGCCCACTATAGTTTCAAGGTTCTTCCTCCGGTTCCCTATATATGGTGAGAAGGGTGTTTAGGTTTAGGTTTCACCTGTGAAATAGAACCCTTCCCCCGTTGCCCTACTCTATGGCCCTGGTTAGTGAATAGCTCCTACTGTCAGCTCTAGTGAGAAAAGAAGACCAAGAGTTCTCAAGAGTATCATTATAGAGGCCAGTCTCTAGTAGTCAAGTCCTTATAGTGGTAGTCTAGTTGTAGGAATTCCTTGTTGTTGGTATCATCGTGCTGCTGGATGTTGGTAGGAGTCATAGTCATGGTGGAGAATTGTCATGAATGTCGGTGGTGAATTGTTTGGTGAATCGATGTTGGTGCTGGTTCGATGGGAAGGCAGGCGGGAAGATAGATCAATCACATCAGGTAGGTAGAACTGAGGGCTGTAGGGACTGGGCGTGAAGAGAACTGGATGTGTATGGCCGTAAGGAGAAAAGCAAGGCTCAACTGGGTAAGCACAAGTAAGTATGCTCTAAGCGATGTGATTGGTGTAGGGTAGGCGGTGTAGGTAGGGTAGGTGGTTGGAGTAGTAGTTTGGAGTTAGGGAGTTGGTCTTTTTCTGCGGATGTCACCTCGTATTGGGACGTGAGATGGGGATTTGATTGTTACTCTCTATTTGGAATGAGTGTCAATCAGCTATGGACCCAATGGTGACTCACTCACTCGGCCCCGTACCGTGTAGGGTGTAGTTCTTAGAGTTCGTAGGGTCTATTTCGAGGTCTATTTCGAGGGCCACGGTAGGGTCTAGTTGAGGGTCGAGGTCTCCTGTCTCTTCTTATTGGAATGATGTTCTATGTCTCAAGGCAATAACTTCTAGCTGCACCAACCATAGCTTCATCATGCTGCTGCCCCCTAATTATAGTAGGCTAGCTGCACCGACAAGAGCTAATTGCTGCACTGAAAAGAGCTTCATTCTTTCATTCACGGGCAGACCAGAGCTTCATTCATGTTGACCAGAGGTTCATGCACTTAACTGAGTGTCCAATGAGTCTTTCCATGGACTAGACCTAATTCCTGATTGACAAGAACTTAATGCACTGCCTAGCTGCATCTACCTTCTAGCTAATACTTCCAACGGTAACTACGACTAGGTACTATCGGCAATGGATAAAAGCCAATTACTAGGGACAATGACTGGTGGGCATTGAGTGATTGACTCTTGGATCTACTACCGGCTATTATATATACTCTGTGACTAACTAACTCGGCCCCGCACCGTCCTGTAGCTTATTCCCTTGCCGTACCGTCCCGTGGCTTATTCCCGCCCGTGTTAGGTGATTCACGTTGTGGGGGATTCTTTTTGCGGTAACATCATGGCCTAATCCTCTTGGCCGATGGTGAAGCTTTCATTCATCCGTGGGAACGCCTATTTGTAAAGATGTGGGCTATCAAATCAATCAATCAATTCATCGGGATCGATCAGGCTTGGTGAAAAGCCCTCGGCTTCCCCCATTTAAGGCGAGCGGGTTCGTACCTCGCCTCCTTTCCTTGGGCCCTAGGTCTTCCTCCTTCTTTCAAAGGACACAACAAGAAGCAGCTTCTTTGCTAGAGCTCTTATCATATTTTAGGCTTCTTTTTCTTCTCTTTCTTTTGAACAAGAATGGACAGTTGTTATTATTTATTTCTTTTTTCAATGGCACCAGAAACCCATGGAGAGCTAGCTAGAGATGTAGAGATTTCTTTTAGATGGGATTTATTTCACATCGGACTAATTGGCAAGGACGTAGATATGCGAGTCTCAGCTCATGGGGTCACTTCTCCCTCTCGGCTATAGAAGTGGGCCTTTGAAGGGTGAAAGGGCCATCCAAAAACATGGTGTGAAAGGGCCTCCTATTAAGGACACCTCTCTCGGCCGACTGGCATATACCGGTGGTGAATTAGGTTCTCTCTCTCGGCATCCTATCAGTTACATTTGTGAATTAGTGACAATCGGCTCTGAACCTCCTGGCAGTGCCTTACTCGGTCTCGTACTTTGAGCCTTCTACCCACCTGCTTCACCAACCTTACTCCTTTAGTAAGACTTATCATTAACATATCACTCACTACATTTCTATTTTATCAATAATACACTTTCTTTGTCAAGTCGGAGCTTGTCTCTGAACACTAGGCCGGGCTAAGCCTGCCCAGAAGGAATGGGATGAATCACTGACTTACTCGTGCAGCCTGAGCTCCTATTCCTCAGATAGAACCCTGATTCCTTCCACCCGCCCGGCCTTCATTCGGCGAACAAGGAAAGATTACAAGCTGAGCACCCCTGCCTGACTGTCATCCAAATGAAGATGACTTATCCTCTTTACTTCATGTGTTATGATTAACACTCTCTCTAACGACCCCTGGACCTTCTTTCTAAGGGTCACTCTCCCCAAAGGTATAGTTCGGGCGAGAATAGCTGCCCACCTAGACAACTATCACGATTCTTGCTTGCTGCACATACTGCAGACATATCCTATTACTGTTTCCACCCACCCTTCATTCAGTCACCCGGACTTCATTCGATGTCTGTGCGAAAAGGTCCGCCGCTCCGAACTCTTTCTTTGCCATGGACTTGGATATGCCAAGCAAATGAAATCGCGCTCTTGTCTCACCCCTCCCTCATCAATGTCATCTCATGTTATATATGAAACCAACTGGATCAGTGTGGTTTTCGTGGTATCTCGTACTTACCGCTTGATGCGGCTAGGAAAGAGAGAGGATAAGCGTCTTAGTCCACCAGCTACAGGCCCACCAGCTACAGGCCCACCAGCTTACCTTCTTATGCCCAACAGCCAGCCATCCCAGCGATGCCATCCATCCCATCCAGCCATACCAGCAAGCAAGACCAGTCGGCCGTACCACGCCTTGAGATATGGGAAATTCACTACTAAAAGGTGGCGTATCCAGCTACTCTGAGTTGACGGGATCTCTGCTAAAGGGTTATGCCTGTCAATTAGGACCCCTACTTTCTTAAGCCAACATCAGGTTCAGGCGAGTTGTGATCCCTGAGACGATTGCCCAGTGGGTGGTGGCAGAAGCAATTGGATTAAGGGAGAATGCCTTTTGTGGCTCATTTGTTCCAGATTGTTCCCTTGTTCTTGATTCCGAGGTTCTTGTTGATTTACCATGCTTTTGAATCCCCTAATTGTTGTTGTGTTTCGCTAACCATGCTTGAAGCTTCGGTGTTGCTTGCTTGATGGTGGGACACAGTACTAAGAAGGGACTTTTGGTGTAAGACAGTACTAAGAAGCAATGCACTATTACCTCCTAACGGCCTAGAAGACAGAAGATCACTTTGGCTGGTTCAAGATAAGCACTATGGAAATAACCAGATGGAAAGAAAGAGGTGTCGTTAGGCCGCTCGACCATAGGGAGAGGAAGAAGAGCTTTCCTTTGATCCCTAAGGCCGGACAAGAAGAATCGTGTCAGAATGCTGACCTTGCTTATGGATAGGAAGAAAGAAAAAGAAGAATCAAACTAGAGTTGCCCTTCGGGGGCTCTACCCTGGTTGGGTTGAAACAGAATAAGAATGGGGTTGTCAGCCAGAGCATTTCACCGTTATCTATATCACCCTCATCTCTATCACCACCGGAAGCCAGCCAGCCTGAGGAAGCATTCATCTATCTCTGGTCTCAGCCAACACAACTCTACCATATGGAGCAGCTAGTTATGCTCCACAGAGGAGTTACACACCTTCAGCATTCAGCTATCTCATCATCTCACCGTCATCCCGTCTATCTATCAACGTCATTTATCTCCACGGAGGACAGCCTGAAAAATCATTTCTCTCTATCACTGTCTAACCGTCATACCGTAGGGGATTTGAGATCTATTCTATTTCACGAAGGTCTTCGTGCTTGGATGGCGGCTCAACATCAAACTCATGAAACCCTTATATCCCTGAGGAGAACCCTAATGCAAATATTGAGCTCGTAGCAAAAAAGACTTCTACTTTTGGCTGCTAATTCGATTGGGGCTGGCTCATGCCGGATTCAATGTCTTCTGGGGTTAGAGACAGATTGGTTCTTTATATGAGATGAGATGAGCGGAGATCTCATTAGGCGTTAGATTAGGTTTGGTTTGGTTAGCTAGTTGAGCAAGTTGCTTACCTTATTGACCCGCGGTTGTATTTGAACCATTTTCATAATCAATTTGGCCGGTGCAAGCATCTTTTCCCGTTCGAGAGCCTATTGACCGGCCGGAATCACCAATATCTAAGGCGGAATTAGTTCGAGTGAGCCCTTGCCCTTACAACCTTCACCTTACCTCCCATTAGGGAAAAGATTGAAATTCCCTTCATCCCGATATCTATGTATCGATATATGCCTAACCTATCAAGAATGACGAAAAGACAAAACCTTAATTGGGGTTTGATAAATATCTAACAAGCTTACCGGGGGTGAGATGGCCTAAGCCAAACACCCTAAACCACTCTAAGTTTCTGTTTCTGGCCACACCTTCACTACTATAAACAACCCCAAGAAGCGTCTGGAGAGCTAGAGTCACTCACCCGATGTTAGCAGGTCTTGTGGTTCAGGTACTACATCCCGCCCGACTATCTAGCTCGAGAGACATATATCGATGTAGGCAATGTACACCCTTTTCTGCACCTAAGGTTCGTCAGGCTATGCATGTGGGGAATCAAGGGTGGACTTGTAGGTATTCATGCAAGTTTGTTGTTCACTTTTTGAAGTGGCTACAAGTATCTTAGTGTGATGCCTTGCTAGGCCATCTTCACTAGTTATGGGTTCTTGTTGATGGTGGATGCCCTAGCTAGTGTTTGGAAACATTTGAAGTGTCCTATCCTATGACAAGCATGAACGACATGTACCAACTTGTCATAGGCTAATTGGCTTGTACTTCTAACTTTATTGTTTGTAGAAATGAAGTACATTGCTATCCACAATTTCTGTAGTTGAGGATCTAACTCTTACCATATATTCACATAGAGATTTGAGTAGTTTATGGTGTTGCTCATATATGCTAATTTAGCATCTTGTGCCCATCATTGTAAATTGAATATAGGAGTCAACGAATAATTGTGTTTCGTTAATGAGACTATATCAGAGTCGTTATAATTGTATTGATGTGAGGGTTGAAGGAGCTAGGGTTTATGACAACCAAAATCTAGAGAAGACATGATCTACTAGGGTTTGATATATTTGGGTGACAAGGAACTAGGATATGTGGCGAAGAGATAAGTGAGAAATTAATGGTCGGCTTAGTGGTATTCATGCTAGTTTGTTGGGCACCCTTTGAAGTGGCTACAAGTGGCTTAGTGAGATGCCTTCCTATACCATGTTTGCTAGTTATTGTTTGTTGTTGATGGTGGATACCCTATGTAGGATTTAGAAGAATTCCAAGTGTCCTAGTATTTTTCAAGCATAGTGGACATGTTGTGCCAACTTTTGATAAGCTAGTTGGTATGTACTTGTAACTTCATTTGTTGTATAACGAAAGTACCCGGATGTCCACACATTTTATACATGTAGATCTGACTTTTAGAGTATATTCCCATGGAAATTAAGAAGTTTCTAATGTTGGGTACAAATGCTAATTTAATATAATAGTGACTAGAATTTGTTGAGTAAGATGATTGGACAATTGGATGCTTGAATCAGACAACAAGGATCCTTTCTATGAGAAGTGTTTGACATTTGGAATCCATGCTTGGAGAGTCCAACACGTGATGATTGATCTCTTGACATGTGTACACCTGGGAGAGTGAGAGCCTGACTCTTCTCTTGTATATTGCAATGGCCCTTGGATGTCATTCATTAGACACCCTTAGTTTAAGGCTATGTTCCACATTAGTGTTAGTGGGCACCCACTAACACTAATGTGGCCCATAGCCTTAAACTAAGGTTGTCTAATGAATGACATCCAAGGGTCGTTGCATCCCTACGTCAAGCTTTGCCAATATTTCTCCAAAAGGTAATAAGGTGGCAACAATTAGCATATCTCCATTAGGATCATATGTTAGGCAGAGCAGCCAACTCAACAACATCCACCTTAAGAATTCCTTGGCAACAAAAATAAGAAATCGCCAACACATCCACAACATTCCCCTTTAACATTCTCGTGGGGAATCAAATATGGAATTTTGGCATAAAGGATATTTGACCAAGTAAATATTATATCGCATTAGAGCATATGCGTTGAGTAAGAGCATCCGTGCACTATATGTTCAACTTGGACAACAAGAATCCTCATCATGTGAATTGTCTAACACTTCAAGCCCATTAATGTAGAGAGCATCACAGGAGGATTTATCTCTTCACATGTGTACAAGTTGGAAAGTGAACGCTTGAATTCGATACCTTATCTTGTAGATTAGGCACATGATTCAAGAAATTAAAGAAAATTCAGGAAATTTGGCAAACATTTCGATTGTTTTACTCCTCTAATCAAATCTTCTTGTAACGAAGTTTTGTAACTGTATTTAGACATACGGGCCTCCCCTTTGTAGCTCTGCTTCACTAAAAGATAACTTCTTGTACTAATTAAGGTTGCTTATTTCACATTGGACACAAACTAGCTTGCATGACTTGCCCTAAACGCCTAGAATGCATCTTAGCCCCCAATTAGGCCCTGGATTATTCACGTGGATCCTTGGATCACTATGCTGGAAGAGCTTTTATAATGTCAACTTAGAAAATCTCCTAGAGGACTTAGATGATATAAGTGCGAAATTAATGATGGACTTGGTGGTATTCATGCTAGTTTGGTGTGCACCCTTTGACGTGGCTACAAGTGGCTTAGTGTGATGCCTCACTAGACCACGTTTTCTAGTTATGGTTTGTTGTTGATGGTGGATACCCTAGCTAGGGTTTGGAAGCATTCCAGGTGTCCACATTGTTCTTTTTCTTTCAACAATGGGTCATCCCCGAGTTGGGGCTTCGACACCATTGGGTAATTACTCAGCCAAATCCGCTTACACATCTGGTACCATTAACATACTAAGGTGCCAAACCGTAGGAACCTCCAACCTATGGGCTCACACCCCCAATCAACCTGCACCCAAGAATGCACACCCTTCTCTGCACTTGTGATCCCTCAACATATGCCACTACCTCCAGGGCATCTTAGTCAACCGTAAAGAGACGTTCTCAGACTCATGCGGCTCGAAGAGTTCTTGCTACTCTTTGACCTTGCCAAGTATGCTCCAAGTCCTTATATCAAACCCTTGAATCCTCCAACCTCCTAGTTAACATCCCCCATCAACCTGCACATAGGCAATGTACACCCTTTTCTGCACCTAAGGTTCGTTGGGCTATGCATGTGGGGAATCAAGGGTGGACTTGTAGGTATTCATGCGAGTTTGTTGTTCACTCTTTGAAGTGGCAACAAGTATCTTAGTGTGATGCCTTGCTAGGCCATCTTCACTAGTTATGGTTTCTTGTTGATGGTGGATGCCCTAGCTAGTGTTTAGAAACATTTGAAGTGTCCTATCCTATGACAAGCATGAACGACATGTACCAACTTGTCATAGGCTAATTGGCCTGTACTTCTAACTTTATTGTTTGTAGAATGAAGTATATTGCTATCCACAATTTCTATAGTTGAGGATCTAATTTTTACCATATAGTCACATAGAGATTAGAGTAGTTTATGGTGTTGCTCATATATGCTAATTTAGCATCTTATGCCCATCATTGTAAATTGAGTATAGGAGTCAACAAATAATTGTGTTTCGTTAATAAGACTATATAAGAGTCGTTATAATTGTATTGATGTGAGGGTTGAAGGAGCTAGGGTTTGTGACAACCAAAATCTAGAGAAGACATGATCTACTAGGGTTTGATATCTTTGGGTGACAAAGAACCAGGATATGTGGCGAAGAGACCCCATCGAAGACTTGGATCAGTATGCTTGGAGAGATTGTATCATGTAAGTTTAGATCCAACAACTATAATCAAGCGAGATCAATGACACACGTTGGGCTTCAACTTACTAGTTGTTTATCGACGCAAAGGGCATCTGGTGGATCGAACAGATCGCATTATCTATGTCATGCTTGCTAGTTATGGTTTTTTTGTTGATGGTGGAATGCCTAGCTAGGGTTTGGAGACAAATTGGAGTGTCCTAGCCTTTGACAGGATTATGGTTGGTATGTACTTGTAACTTCATTTGTTCTATAAATGAAGTACATTGCTATCCGCAATTTGTGTACTTGTAAATCTGATTTTAGTGTATCTTTCCCATTGAAATTGAGTAGTTTCTAGTAATGATTATATATGTTAATTTAACAACTTTTGTGCATCATCATAAATTGAGTAGTATTCTAATCAATACGTTTTGTCAATGATCTTATATTAAAGTATTTATAGTTTTTTCAATGCAAGGGTTGAAGGTGCTAGGGTTTGTGACAGGGAAAAACTAGAGAAGACATGATGTGCTAGGGTTTGATGCCCTTGGGTGAGAAGGATCTAGGATTTGTCGCAATGAATCCCTATCAAATATCTGTAGCACTATGCTTGAAGGCCTTGTTTAATGTAAACTTAGAGAATCTCCTAGACGACTTGTATGATGTATGTGGGAAATTAACGGTGGATTTGTAGTCATTCATGCTAGTTTGTTGTTCATCCTTTGAAGTGGCTACAAGTAACTTGGTGTGATGCCTTGCTAGGCCATCTTTGATAGTTATGGTTTGTTGTTCATGGTGGATGCCATAGCTAGTGTTTGGAAACATTTGAAGTGTCCTACCCTATTTTAAGTTTTTGGAACATAACTCTCAATAGCTATATACATAACATTTTACAACCATATAAATGGATTTTTTTAAATGTATGTCATATTATTATCATATATAATGTAGTGCTCGTAACCCAAGATTTAGAAATTTTTTTAATTTAAAATTTGCATTAAAAAGAGGAAGAAATGTAAAGGTCAAGTTGTCATTGGTATCCTTAGATTGCTAGTAGAGAAGCCAAACTAATGGATCATACTTTGAACACTAATTTGTCATAGCTTCCTATAAATGAGTTTCCTTTGCTTCAAAAGTCTAGTGCCAAGGAATAGGCATGGAACCATATGTGCTCCAGAACTGAGGTTATCAGAAGTAAAGAAGATCTCAAGTTGATCATGCCACACTTATCTAGAGGATAAAATGGAAAAGGAAAGAGCAATAGAAGACCCCACTAGTCTTGGAGATGTCTATTCATACTTAGGACATGGTTTGCAACCCTCGCGGAGATGATTACAAATGCTTTGATGAGTCTCCTAGGATAACCAAGCTAGAGAAGTTTCCCACTTTAGACCTTATATGCAATGAACATTATGATGACGCCAAACCATCCCTATAGTGTATCTCATCCTCATGATCATTTTCAATGCATGGAAATGTTAATAATCATCACAAATTCTTGCCAAAAAAGTTAATTTCATCCATGCCATGAAACTGTTGAGAGACAATGAAAACATGCATCCATCCCTCATTAATTTAATTATAGAAATTGATATGTCCCAAAAAAAGTTTCACTCAAAAGAAACCCCACTATGTTCTAAATACAATCTATGTTTACCTAAATGTGATTAAGTTCATTAGGGTTTAATGTTAGATAGTTCTCCTCATACAAATGAATCATGCTTATCAGTATTGTCTATACTTAAATAACTTCTTATTTAAGTTTAATATAAAATGGATCTACTTATATAAATAAATTATATATTTATTTTATAAATATAAATACTTGGTAATTGATACATGACACATTTATTTAACATATTTTAGACCAAAGAAAGTCACTCATTTCCTTTGCTAAAAAAAAAAAATCTCGGAAAATGTGACTAAATGGATAAGCTCAGGTGTTTATATCTATCTTAGCTGGAATCATGAAACCTAAACCTTATATATAGATGGAAGCCTACACCTTCCAACTCTATTATATATACACTAAAAGGGGGTTGGACGAATCAAAGCGTAACGTAAATATATGGATCAAATCTTCGCTCCACCTCACCGACTATGATGGTTCCTCTCATTAAATGAATTACAGATTAATTTATTCTATTGGTATAAACACAAGATACTTTTTATTTAACAGATGTGCAAGTCAAGGAACATCATGCATTGGGACCTCCATAATATAGAAACCTCCCACGGTTCATCCATTCCAAGGATTGTATAGTTGGTAACCTTTTCTTTATGGGAGGAGCCTCTCCATGATTCCAGCCACGCTGTCGGAGCCAACCTCTGCAGCGCGCATATGAATTCATTAAGGCTATCGATTAGGCACTTGAATCTCCACATGCTTCCTATTGGTGGTTCCCCATGTGGGCATAGGTAGTCGAGGCTACCAAAAAAATAAAACCCATCACTCTGGCCACCCCTTCGCTATGACTAGCTCGCTCAGTGCTTCATCCCTCGCTATGCATCCCACCCCTATGTCACGAAGGCAGGCAGATATTGCCCGCCAAGTCTCGTGCATATAGGAGAACTACCATGAAATAGGCAGGGAAAATTGCTAGCATGCCACTGATAGCCCCGCTTCTTTCTTAGGTTCTGCTTGGGCCTTCTTTGTTTTAGAACCATGCAGGGCAGATTCCTAGCGTGCCACTTATAGCCCCACTTTTTTCCTTGGCTCTGCTTGAGCCTTCTTTCATTTAGAACCAAGCATGGCAGATTGCTAGCCTACCACGGATAGTTCTGCTTTTTCCTTGGTTCTGCCTTCTTTCCTTTAGAACCAAGCCAAGCTAGGCTCACTTGGCCTGCCACTGATAGTCCCACTTTTTGAACCAACTATACTAGGATATCTAAACCAGGAGCAAAGTTTGGGAACAGGAGACCGATAAAGACACTGGGATAAGGCTATCGTAATCGACAGACTCGACTAAAACAGCAGAGGTATTGCCTCATTATAGCAGGGAAAAAGTTGGCCTCAGAGTTTTCCCGAGAACCATTTTCCTTAATGATAGACTGTAGATTTTGGGGCTCGTAGACATATGATAAAGCACCCACTAACCTCCTACTCCTAGAACCTAGGCAGAGTGAAGGAGATTTTCTATTGGGATTAAGAATCTCCTCAATAGGATCTTAACCGCCCACCCCTTCTAAGGCCAAGAACAGTAAGGACGAACACGACCTTTTGGGTAACCCTTTTTCTTTGACGTCCCGTGCCTCGTTCTCTCGAATGCCTCGGCCCGTCAAATATTTCTCGAACGACAACCATCATTTAATGCTTCTGAGCATACATTATGTTTCAATTTAACATATATAATAAAACTGATTCATCAACTTAGTAAACCGATTGTAATTATAGCGAATTTTGTAAATAGACTTCTAATTTTAAATACAGAAGTTAAATTGGAACAATTTTTTTCTTTAAATTTTTCAAATGAAGAGGAAGAAATGTAACCTTCCATAAATAACTATGATTTGTCCATTCATAAAATCAGTTGCATGAACAACAAATTTCAATCAATTTCATGAAGAATAAATTTCAATTTCTTCATTGAAAATTTTGTGGTTCTTTTTGTTAAAATAGAAATGAGAATTTCGTACCTGTGCTACCTTGAGGTGAGAAAGATTTTGGAATTCCTCTTATCTCTGTCCTATTTCGATCCAGATTTTCATGACCTAGAAATCATGAACCCTTAACATTTAGAATTAAGTAAAAATTTATTTGAGACACTATCAATAAGCGCGGCATGATTTCTATTACCTTGACACGACATCGATCTAGTGCGCATTTCCAGCCGTAATGATCATCATGGAAAAAATACAGTACACTGCCAAAACACAAAACCTATAGTTCAACAAGCAAAACTAAAAGCCAGACGTTACAAATCAATTCCAGAAAAAAAATACATGACATACATGCAGGCGCGTGAAACAGAAACATATCATACAGGCACGTATTTGAAATATAAAGAAATTCCAAGTAGAGGAGAAAGATCAATCCAATACCGACAATTGAAATATAAAGAAATTCCAATGACAGTAGAATGATCAATCCAATAGCAGTCTATGAGAAGAGGAACATACAGATTTTAAATCAACGGAGCTATGAGTTGGCCTGGCTGAATGAAGGACAGTTGGAGGAAGCGGGGCTGGGTGTGTTTCCAGAGAAATTTAAATGAAATGTAGCCACAGCCTTCTAGAATAGGTGTTTTTTTAAAGAATTTTAAATCAGCCGAGCTGTGAGTAGGCTTGGCTGAACATCATTAACATCATAGGGCGACGCAGATATACCTCTGGACATATCCACCAACTTGCTATGAATATCTCAGATTTAGCTTCTTCAATAAACCACTGAACTTCACTGCCATCAGCAGTCAAACCTCTTGGTGGGGCAAAGGATCCAAAACGATGAGGATGACACTATCCTTCAGGAGGCCGTAGCCCTGCATCATTAATTGCTGCCACCCAATCACGAGCTTTACCAGATCCCTTTGTCCTTATCTTCACAGTCCTGTTACCACACATTACTGTATATCCAAAACGCAAAGGATTGCGTTCCTTGGTCAGCTTTGCTAGAAGTATCTGGCCATCTCCGTTTCCATCCGAAGGAGAAAGAACGTCAAAGATAATAATATCCAAAAGAGTGGCATCAAAGGGATCTGCCAAAAATGCCAGGAACCCAGGTTTCAGCACAGCCCATACCTTCTGCCAGTTTTCATTGCAACAACAGCAGAGCCACCAGCAATTGTTACATTTTGTTGACTCCTCTTCCGTGGGGATCTTTGGAAGATGCCTAACCATGACAAACTCCTCTTTAAACTTAGGCCCATACTCCAGCATAAAAGAAAGTTTGGAAACCTCTAAGAACTTGCAAACCTGCTTTTACTTGGATGGGTTTCCTCTTGGTATGAGGATACCAGTTCATCATGTTCATCTTCTTGGTATGAGGATACCAGTTCTTCATCATGTTCATCTTCATCGTGCCCTTCCTCTACTCCAGCTGTGTGCTCTCCAATACCGATACTCTGGAGCCACTCTTTAAATTTTAAGTATGAACATTCTGCAGGTGGGCTGTAGGATACTTCAACAGGAGGTTTGCCATAAGTGTTGCCGAAATCATGTTTCAGGACAAGAATAGAGCAAGAATTGTTGGCAGGATAGTTTATAGGCCTGCTGACTTCAATGTATTCTTCTGGAGAATCATTGAATTTGTGGTTCAGGAGATGTAGATCAACGCTATCTTTTCCATCGCTGAATGGAGATTGAAACAGCAGAAGAAGTATCAGACTAAAGCTGATGCCATTCTTTAACCACTCTGGAGCCACTCTTTAACCTGCTCCTGCTTCTCATGCAGCTCCTCAATACTGCCAATTTAGTCGATTCCAGTTTGATTTGCCACAAGAAATTGTCCAGCAGATGAAAATGCCCACAAAACATATGAGAGCCCTCTTCTAGACTCCAACTTATACAACAAATCAACAACAGCCTACGGGACTCCCTGCAAAATCCATATAACATAGAGAAGTCAATTAAAAATTCCTGCTCACTCTGTTAAATCAGGATATACAATTAGTTCTACTGAAATCTTCTTAACGACACTGACATCGAAAAACATCTTTTAATAAAAGCATACCTTAAATTTCAAAATAAAAGTGGCATACCTTCATCACAAAAAGGGAACATGCCTCCTTCCCATGCATCCTCATCGTGGTCCACTTTCTCCAGATCCCCCTCCTTGCTCTGACGTTCAATGTTACAAGCATCTCCAGCAGCCTCAATCCCATCTTGCGGCAGAATTCCTTCAAGATGGCCACTCACTGCAAGATCCGCACAGCGTGTATGGTCTTCAACCAAGTGCTGGATATTGCCAGTACCAACTCTGCTCCATCCAGGAATATCCATTGGCGATGGTCCTGTGCTTAAATGCTTTTCTGCTTGACAAGTAGACTTCCCATTGAAATCCTGATTATTTACCTTTAAGTTCTTTAAGGATGACTCTAGTGGTGCTACTGCTGCATTCTGAGATAATGTTGGCCTCAGGGTAGAGTTACCATAGGTGGCTGAAGAATCAAAATAAAACACACCCTCCAATTGTTCCTGAGAATCTTCATAACCCTGATGACAGCCATTTGCAACCATTGACGGTGTCCCAGAAAAATGACCAAGAAAACTGCAGCTACTACTGCTGCTTGAACGTTGTATTTGTACGCAATTCAGATTCATACCAATAACTCCATCTTGTGTGTATTCATCTTTAAGTTGATGGATGTGCATAGCTTTCGCACTTGGAATGCTTCCAGGAAAAGGAGCTCTTGCCTCTTGGACTTCTTTAAAATCCTGAAGATGATCAAATACAGGCACCAAATCTTGTGTCCTCACTTCAACAATACGAGTTGGAATTCTTTCAAATTCAATTTCCCCAGATGATGTATCTTTATTTGAATGTTCCGTGTTCATACCATCAGGCATCGTAACTTGGAAATCTATATTTTGGGGGTAAACTTTGTGACGAGGAGCAAGTGATGTGTGATGGGACAAATTATTCTGGTGTGAGCATGGACGGCGCTGCAATGAGATTATCCAGGGAGAGACCTACACTTGCAACTGCCCACCTGGATTTATTGGAGAGCATTGTGAACACAGTGGAGCTCCGTGTGGAAATATGTTTTGCTTTCACCAAGCAGAATGTATAAAAGAAGACAGCCTGTGTGATTGCCCTCCCAATTGGCGAGGAAATGCTAATTGCTCTTTGCCAACTAAAATTGACGTCCTTAATAACACAGCACCAAGCACCGAGGCAATGGAATACACAGATGGAGGAAATGAGTGGCTTGTTCCATTTGTCTCTGTAGTAATTGCAGTGGGAGCTATAGGCATTGCAGTTTCTTTGGGGAAAAAGTTGTTCAAGAAGGGAGGAGCAAGGCCCATGAAGTTCCAGCAACTAAGTCATGTACAAGTGCAAGGATTTTCAGATGATGACGATGATCCACTCGCGCATGAACCTCTTGCTAGGGGCAATGGGACTCATTAGTTTACAGACAAGTCACAGATTGCATGTCCTGTCCATTTATATGGGATAAAAATTATAGGAATTTGCCAAAAACACTCACAGAATTTGCCATCTCGGATTTTGCCCATATTGGGGTCCTTGCACATACATCTGCACTTCAGCATTTGAAAGATACCAGCGGCGCTTCTCTTCAGAGACGGTTGCCCGGGGCAATTCCTCGAAAATCCGCTCGCCTTCGTGACGGTTGGAGGAAGCGGGGTTGGAGGACGCGGTGCTGGGTGCTTTGATTTTTCAAATAAATTTAAATGTAGAAGAAAACGGAACAATTATGTTTAATTAGGTAACGTTTGAAGATACAACAATCCAATAGCGCACACAGCAATATCGACTTAAGTCTTTAATTTATTCCATTCCAATGTCTTTACAAGAATGCTACATACATTAACAACCAGATTAAATATATCTCCCCGAAATTAGATTAAATACTCCAGCAATGAAATATTCTAAGATCATAACCAAAAAAATAGAGTTACCCTTCTACATAGGCTTCATTGTCGACTAGCGCAAACATGAAAATCAATGACCCTAATAACGTAAAATATTTTTGACAATACATCTGCGTTGTTGTGTAGGGTTTCTATGTTTGCGAATATAAGTCTGTATCTACATATTTCTCAACGAATAACTTCTGCCTCTGCTTCAATTTTGACTCTGGCAATAATTTTTTAGATGTCTATATCTATGGAACGAGCTGCAATAGCGAAAATCGCTCGCCTTCGTGACGGTTGGAGGACGCGGTGCTGGGTGCTTTGATTTTTGAAATAAATTTAAATGTAGCCACAACCTTTTCCAAGATGGGGGTGTTAATTATGGTTATTAAGATGATGAGATGGGGCGATGGCAGGCGGGGCGGTCACATGGCCCTCTGCAACCATCCCAAGATCATCATGAATGACATTCATGGCATCTCGCAGGCGGCATTTAATGCCTACTCAAGTCGAGGCAAGGCCATTACTTGCATAACCATGGAGCCGGAGAACATTCCTGTCATTCTGCCCATGTTTCACTGTGCATGCCCTCCGCAGGCGGGAGAGCCGACTGAACAAACCAGCACTGAGCGCAGATGCTGGATTGTGAGTTGTATTGATTTGCGTAATGGCTTCCACCATTCCCATACAAACCTCTGCAATTCGGCTCACGTCCTCCAGCGCTCAGTAACTTCTGCGCAGAGCTCTTCTGTCAATTCCTCTTTTGCTCCTCCTGACTCTTTACCTGTTCCCATTTCCACCATGGTCCGCCACCGAATGCGTAGCCGACGCGGTGGCACGCGAGCCGGAAGTTCTCGCTCCCCTGCTTTGCATAGCCATAACTCTGCTTCCCTTGCCTCCTCTGCCGAAAATCCCCACCAGCACAGTGTTGCAAGTCAATGTCCGAATACCAGGAGTGGCAGAGGCAGAGCCGGCCTCCACAGCTCAAGACGCGAAACGGCGGTTGTTCCACTGCAACCTTTCCTCTGCCTCCGCATCCGGTAACGCAGTTTCGGTTCCGTAGCTCTTTGAATTGCCTGGTTATTGTAGCCACTGTCTCCATCTCCATCACAGAAGAGACTAAGCAGCACATTCCCATAACCATTTCCACGGAGGAGACGCACAGAGCTGGCCCAAGCAGGGACAGGGGCAACAATGACGAATAGGAAGGTGATGGAGGTCGGAACAGAAGGCATGGTAAAGCCATTGCTCGCAGTTCGCATGTTGAGATGGGCATTCAAAGTGACACACGGGCCGTGGAGAGCCATCTGGCTGACATGTCGAGCCCGCAGGTTGAGGCAGGAAGCAGGGAGGAAGGCCATCAAGCGGTGCGACGTGGCGAGTCAGACAACCCGGATGACTGGGCGTGTCCAATTGTGGAGGAACCTGCTCCGGAAGACTTTGCGACGCGTGTCACGTCTGCCAGGTGGCATTTCTTTTAGTTCTTGGTCTAGTTTTGTCCAGTGTTATGTGTCCTCAGGATAATCTGTTGGTTGGTTGGTCCAGTCAGGATAAACTATTGTTTTTTGGGTGGTTTTTGATGTTGGTTTTGATCGGTTGGTCTCGTCAGGGAAACTGTGGGTTAAATTTGGTTGTATTTTGGACATATTTTCCTCTGAACTGGTTTCCCCTTTGTTGGGGCAGTCTCAGACAACTTTCATGGCTGCGTGTTGATTGAAGCCGGGTC
The DNA here is from genome assembly GCA_031772625.1 of Pinus tabuliformis. Classification (NCBI taxonomy): domain Eukaryota; kingdom Viridiplantae; phylum Streptophyta; class Pinopsida; order Pinales; family Pinaceae; genus Pinus; species Pinus tabuliformis. The sequence goes on along the minus strand of CM062815.1, from coordinate 16,200,081 downwards.
CCTTTACGGCCAAGAAACACTGTAACTACTTTTTGTATCATATTAATAGATTAACCTTACTTAAAAAAAAAAATAATAATAATAATAATATTTGATAATAATAATTATAATAATAATATTTTGATATTAATATTAAATTTTAAAAAATATATATATTAGGAGTAGTCTACCTAGGCGGTAGAATGGCCCGTTTTCCGTCACCGGCCGGAAAATCGTCCGGCTCCGGCCACCGGGAATGTCTCCGCCCTCCGCCACCCTCCCCTATCTCCGCCACCCTCCTTCTCCGCTTCTAGGTAGACTACTCCTCAGTCAATCAGCTGACATCGCCGGGACCCCTCTCCGTTACCGTCCGCTTAGCTCGCCTCCGTTACCGTCCGCCGCCTGCATTAATGTTATCGCGCTCAATTTCAATTTTGAACTACCGCCACACCCTCCCTCCCCTGCTTGCAACACCTAACAACCTGCATCTCAACATCCCCTGCTTCCACGCGCACACAGAACCACAGAAATCCCCAATTCACCGCACTTAGCATTTGCGGTGATCATCCTCAACTGTGGTCGAGCACCCTGTCCACCACCGAGCATCGACACAGCGAACTCTGCATCTTCAAGAATAGTGCGCTTTTCGGATGACCGGAATCTCCGAAAAGTGGCACTATAGCCTATTCCGTTTTCACTAGCAGAAGCAGCAAGGTGGTCAGTTTTCCACTACAGTACTGCAACTTCCTCATTTTTCCCACCTCCTCAAGCTTATCCTTCTGACTTCAGTTCCCATCCTGTGAATCCACCATCCAAACAGCTCGATGACGACAACCAAATTAGCCCAAGCATTGTTCTGATAATTATAATCCTGACAGTACATTTTTTCTCGCTTTAGTCTTCACGTTTTAATCAGATACTTGGCAAGAGCTCCCAATAGAGACTCCAACAGCTCAAGGGGCATAGGTGCAATCGAAGGGCAACTGCAGCAGCTGTTTCATCTCCATGACGCAGGGGTTGACCAGGCATTCATTGATGCATTACCAGTCTTTCTATACAAGGCTGTCAAGGGACTCAAAGAAGGTTCGGATTGTGCAATTTGTCTGCATGAGTTTCAAGCAGAATATAAGATACGTTTGCTTCCCAAGTGCAGCCATGCTTTTCATTTAGAATGCATTGAGACCTGGTTGTTATCTCATTCCACTTGCCCATTGTGTAGAGAAAGTCTGCTGCAGTATTTCTCAAATCTCCCCACTGCAGGTCCAGGCTTGAGATTTGAGTCAGGGGATGAAAATAGAGACAGAGAAGCTGAGGAACAATCCCATTTGCAGGACCATTTGGCGTTTTGTGGAGATATACAACAAGTGGGGATTAACCAGTTTCAATCTCAGGCCCCTCAAGGCCCAGAAGAGCCATGTAATCTTCAGGTGCAGGATAACAACGAAAGGGGGAAGGTTATGGTAATGCCTATAAAACTTGGCAAATTTAGGAATACCGTAGATAGTAGAAAGAGTGAAACAGGAAATGTTCGAGGAAGTAGCAGGGACGTTCGGAGATGATACGTAGTCATAGCGGTTGCCCCTTGTAGAAGGCAAACGGCCATTAGACTACTATTGACACCAGGGCATAGACATGCTTTCTCAGAATGCATACCACAATATGCAGAAATGAGCCACAACCAACTGACTCCTTCCCCGGACTTTGTCTCTGAGAGCAGAACATTAATCAAGGTCAATCAGTCGCATACATGGAGAGATGGAGATGCATTTGTGGATATAGATCTGGAAAGTGAGGGTCACAGGACGACTGAGGTAAACGAGAGAAACGTTGAGATCAGCAACAGTAACAGGTGGCGTAAAATGAATACAGGGGAACAACCAGGATCACTGGAGAAGTTGGGTCGTTCGAGGAGAGCTTTCTCTTTCAGATTAGGTGTATTAGGTGATGTCAAACCTAGGCAACCGGGGCCAATAGACGCTCAATGTCTGAGACAGAAGTATTTGCAGGATGGAAGGATGATGCCGGTCTTATAAGGGAGGCCAAGGCCAAGGCCAACTTGAATGTGTGTGAAGTTGTGAACCAATACCTGATAGGGAGAATTCCAGTACAGATTATACAACAAGCACCAGCGAGGTCACTGCATCTTTTGGGATGAGGACTATCAATTGGTTAGTGGGTAGACAAAAACGAGCAGTTCCTCCATCTGCATCTGCAACATGGTATGTGGCAGAACAAAAGTGATTTGTATTAAAAACGAACATGTTTTGTGATTTTACTTTTTATCACCAAAAAAAGTTTCCATTCCTGCAACTGTCTCTCTTCTTGAAAGCCTTACTCTCTGTCAAAGCACTATTTATTACATATACTGTACATCAAATTTTCTATTCCAGTTATCTGAAAAATATTAAATATCTTTGTAGCTAATGATTTTAAGAAATTTGTTATATTGCCTTGAAGCACTATTTTTTAAATATATCAATGTATCATACATCAAATTTTCTATTCCAGTTAGCTGAAAAATATTAAATATGTTTGTATGTAATGCTTTAACAATTTTGTTATATTGCTACTACTCACAGTAGTTTAATTTCGATAATCTTTTCATGCTTTGAGGGAATGTTGTTGGCTTGCTTTCATCTCAGAGAGGTCATGGAAATTTCAGGCCTAGAACATGTCATTTTGCTCTGCTTAATATTTTTCTTCTTGTTAGATCTTATTAGTTGTTTCTTTCTTAAATATTCAGTTTATATCACATATCACATTTTGTGAAGACGATGTAAGGTTTAAAATCCGATTGTTATGCAATTCACCTGATGTAGACCCCTATAGAGGTTGAGTTTTTCACTGAATATGGTGAAGAAAATCACTACAAGATTCAGGAGGTTATAGGAAAAGGAAGCTATGGTGTTGTATGCTCTGTAATTGATACTCACATTGGGGAGAAAGTTGCAATCAAGAAAATAAATGACATCTTTGAACATATTTCTGATGCAACCCGGATTTTACTTGACATTAAGCTTTTGAGGCTGTTGCGACATTATGATATTGTTGAAATCAAACACATTATGTTAAGGTGGGAATCCAAAGACATTTACGTGGTATTTGAACATATGGAATTAGATCTACACCGGGTTTTTAAGGCAAATGATGACTCGATGCCGGAACATTATAAATTTTCCTTGTACCAACTTCTACGAGCTCTGAAGTACATACATACTCGTAGCTTTCTTTTGCTAATATTCTTATTTCTAAATAAGTTTAAACTTGGGAAAGGGTTTATGCATTCTCATTGCTGACTATATTTACGTGAGTAGGCAATATTCAGTTACTGTTCTATTAAAATTGTGATTGTTGCTTTTATGCCACAGGGCTTTTGTCTAATTTTCAGCTAGTCTCACTGTTTTTTAATGAATACTTACGGTATGAAAATTAATATGTATATATAACTTATTTCCGTTTTGCCTTCCTTTAGTTTACAATTTTGTTATATTGCGTTGACTTAGATACTAAGTAGTCAGCCATATCATAGCTATTGTTGATTATTGAAGTGTATGCTTTGGTTGTTTAAAACATCTGAAAGTTATCCTCTTGTTTACTGCATGTAAAATTTGTTTACAGCAGGCTGAGGGCATACAAAAACATATATAGTGAGTAACAACCAAAATCCAATTTTCATAACCGTGGTCATTTATTTTTATGCGGTTTTGTACATTATAACAAATCTGCAAGTAAATGATATTAGTTTTTGAATTTAAATGTATGTTACTGTTTGAATTAAAATGAAGCAGGTTGTTTTTCATCATATTAGTGTAAAAAATGATTTTGTAGGGTCGTTTTAAATGAATTTAAATGAATTTGGTAAAAAAGTTGAATGTTGATAAGTCAAGCTATTAAGTTTAGAAGGAGAAATATTTGTTCAATTTATATATGGAAACAAACAAATATTGTATCTCAATATAAGAGTTGGTCTAGTGATAGATTAAAAATGAGATGTCAAAGAAGACGATTTGTTAGATAAACTATTAGTCATTCATGTTTGGGTAAAGAAAAGGTAATAAACAAGTTGTGGCAAAAATAAAGATGAAACATTGTCATATGTATGAGCAAGTAAGATAGAAGCAATTAGTTTAGCATGAAGATTTGAGTTGCTTATGAAACTTGTTGAGTTTGCCAAAACAAAAATGTAGTTATATTAAAGATGTTTTAGAGCATCACCAAAAAGGAGTGTATTGTAGGTTGATAGAACTCTGAGACAAAGCACATCAAAGCTATAAATGTAGATGCGAATTTTTGTAATTCTTTGTCTCAAAGATCCTATAAAATACACAAGATCACTCTTGTTGCTACAACACGTCTTGGGCGTTCTCTTATTGTTGTTCTCAAGTTGTTCCTATTGACTTTAGGCAACAACTCTTTAAGGCTAAATTCATAATGACTTGAAATCTCTTTTTGAAGGAGTCACAATTCTTCTTTGATTTCCCTTTTCAACATCTTTGAATTCCTTTGTTCTAAAAGACAATACACCATTTCCCAAGTCCAAATAATGCAAAATGCTTGCCAGTTTATGTTTCAAGAGTTGTAGCACATGACAGAGTACAAAAAATATTACATGTATTGAGGACTCTACACAGATCACACTTGAAAAGAGGTGGCCAATTTGATCTCTAGAAACCAAATCAGTAATCCATGCATCAAGTAGGGGGCAAGGGGTGTAATACCTAGTTCCACACTCAATCGATCTCCACTTGTATTGATGCTTTGGGCAAGCAAGGATGTAGGGGTGCGCTCTAGGCAAGCAGTGTGTTGCAGGGCATTCCGGTGGAGTTAGTATTGAACGCGGGATGCAGGGGAATTGAATTCAAATTGAGCGTGACCCGAAGTTGGTGAGTTAATGGTGCGGCAATGAGTTAGGAGCATCGACGAGTTAATGCATGCAACTAGACGGTAATGGAGCAGGCGACAGATGGTAACAGAGAGGGGTTCGTCAATGTTAGCGAACTGACTGACAATGTGAACTTGGTGTTGGAATAGTGCACTTTTCGAATGACCAGAATCTCCGAAAAGTCACACTACAACCTACTCCTAATATTATGTACAGATATCAAGTTACAGTGTTTGATGGTAAAACGGTTAATTACCACGTAGTTTGTTTTTAGTTTAATCTTTATTTCATTATATAGTTTGTTTGTACTTTAATATTTATTTCATTATATAGAAGATATTATAAGTTTGAGTTGTGAAATATAATTATTTTGAATTATAAATTTGATTAATCGCTATGAAATTCTCTAAAGTTCACTGAACCTCAAAATTGTTCTTAAATTCACCAAATATCAACCATGATACAAATTATATATGTAATTTCCAAATACTCTCATCTCAAAATGGACTCTGTTTTTATGTTAATGCTAATCTATATTTGACATTAAATACGGTATTGACTTTTTACAGCGTCACTCGTTCATGCAATTAGTGTATCATGTAGGCTCATAAAGCACATTTGGAGCACTTACTGAATAATTGGTTGTCTTTCAAGAGATGTAAGCAATTATCAACATTCTTTTTGTGATTCCCTTGCTTTCTATAAGATAAATATATCAACAAATAAGACCAGCACAAAATTGCATTGGAAGGATTTAAAAATATTTTTCACGAGGCTTTGGAAAGTGTATGGAGCATTACAAAGACCTAAATGCATCACTAGAAACTTATAATGACTTCTATGTGTTCTGAAAGATGTATTTAGGATGTCTACCTCTCATCTTGATTTGGTGCTATACTAAACGTAGATCAAGCTAGGTGAAAAACTTTGCTCCATGAGGTTCATTAAGGAGATTATCAATAACTAGAATGGGAAATTTGTCCTTGATTTTCAACTTAATGAGATCCCTAAAATTAGGGCACATGTGCCAAGTTCCTTCCTTCTTTAACACCATGATTACTGATGATGAGTAACGGATTGTACTGGGACATATGACGGTTGCCTCCAGTAGTTCTTGAATAATATTTTCTATTTCATTCTTTTTTGCAAAACGATGTCGATAAGAACATACATTTGGTGGTTGACTTCCTAGAATCAAGGGAATTCTGTGGTCATGCTCTCCTCAAGAAAGGGTTAAACCCTCTATTTTCTCAAAGACTTGATGATTTTTTTCAAGGATCAATTGCAAATCTAGGTGGATTATTTTGTCATATTATTCGTGACTTGTATGGGATTAAATTGGGCACTAATTCATGAGTGGAATTTATTTAACAATATATCTATACAATGGGAGTTGGATATTTCAGCGAAGCCTGCCTAAAGCCCTTGAAGGGTGTGTGCATGTCCCTCTTTAGTGATGCTAATATAGAGTTCTTTGAAATCCATTGTGATTGGTCCCAACATGCATAGTCATTCTGCCCCCAATACTCTATAACAACCACCCATGTCAATGGAAAATAGATTGGTTTTGAGTTAATAATCTTCGAACTAGATTTTGAAGTTTCAACATATTCCCCCACATTTTATCGTACCTCCATTGGAAAATCATGACTTGAAAGTTTTGCACTAGGTGTACAAAACAACGGACTTTTTTCGTGACTCTCTTGTGAATGGAATTGTGAATACTTACAAAAGGACTATAACTCTCTGATGCTTGATGTGTCCTATGACTTTTGATGTTTGTGAAGTTCAAATATCTAATAATGTAGGAAAGGATATTACAGGTTCTTTAGGAGATAATGATGGTTCAATATTTACCTAATTCTAAGTGTTGGTGTCTTCAATTTGTAATATCAGTATCTCTTAAATGGTTATGTTTTCCATCAAGGCCTAAGTAATCATATCAATTTGAAAAAAATTATGTTATTTACACCTATGACCTAGAGCATATTTTTCATCACAATTGTAGTAGAGTCCACATCTTTTACAATATGTCATTTTTGTTGGAGACAAAATTTGTACCTTAAAGAGATGAATAAGGGTTTTGCATGGTGTATTACCTTGGGAAGGACAAGTGCAAGGAATGAAGATTGGTTTTCTTATTTGCACATTAATCACCATTTTGGCTTCTAGGTCCCTCTTGGGTGCTTCTAACCATATAGTAAGTTGTTGCATTCTAACTTGCACTCGAATCTCCTCCTAAGACCACTAGTGAACAATCTTTATTGAAGGCACTTGGTAAGTTATTGCTACTTGCTCAAAGGTTGTTGCAGATTTAATGGTTGATCTAGTTTTTTGTAACTCGCTAAGTCATGCCAAACAATGAGTATCCCTCTAGAAATGTGCATAAAAAACTTTAACAACTTGACTGTAGGAAATGTAGCCAAAATAGGTTTTTTCATGCCATTCCTACTATTAGAATTATTCATCAAAATATAGGACCTCCACACTAAGTTTCATCATGTCATCAACAATACCCCAGAGGACGTAGTAATGTTCCATTTGAATAACCCATATTGATGAGTAAAAACTGTCAAATTTGTTTAGGTCCACCTTCGGAGAACGATGGCATATGTTATTATCCATTTATTTATTGTTGTGTAGACCTGACAAGTATTGCGTGGCTAAATAGACCTAAGTTAGAAGTTTCTTCTTCGCGTGGCTCAATTTGTTGCACAATCATATGGTTTTCCCTTGGTATGATTTTAGCTCTAATATTATATTTCACAACTACTCAATCATAATTTTTCAAAGTTGTCAAATCTCTCATTTAACTTCATATTGGACTTCTCTTCGAACCCATTTATGTTGTCTTGTCATTGTTTAAGATGACCTTCTGTTGATTCCAACTTATTTGTAGCAAATAAGGTTTCCATGTTGTCTAAAGAAGTACAAAGATGTTTATAGGCAATCTCCTTCATTGGTGATTTCGCTAAAATAAATTATTGGATGCTAAGAATAAGGGACTGTTAAGTGTTATGACTTTCTAATATAAGTGTGGGGTCCAACAATATTACTTAACCTAATATCTCAAGGAACAAGCTAAGGAGTCTCAAGTGTGCCCTTATTCATACTACTCGACTACCCAAGCACTAAAGAGTGGTCTCCTTGAATGTTGGTTCCTGATGTACTACAACAACAAGATATGCAATTGCCTTTTCTAGAGTTGGTTTCAAATATCCCAGGGGACTTTCCATATACCCTAAGGTATGTGGAAGTGATATTCAATATACTTCTATTATCTAATGCGGTACTGCTCAAAGGAATACCACCAAAGGTTATAGAGGTTTCCAACAAGGTGAACCCATGTGTATTTCCAATGTGTATTCTTCCCCAACCACAATTTTACCCATTGAATGATAGATCATTGTGTTATTTAAAGAGGTTAGAATACACATCTAAAAAAGAAAAAAAAATTGAGCTTGATAACCTCAGGAAAAATATCTTAATATCACCAAAAATAACTTGTGCAAAGTAAGATTTAAAGCTAAAAATGTAAAATAATTGCAACTTTCACTATATTTCTTAAATTAGTTATTATGACCCAAATATGAAATGTCAGAGCTTTGATAGATCTAATGACACTAGTTTCACTAAAATATGTGTTCTCTATCAAATCACACTAATTTGATTGAAATATGTGCTCTCTACAAAAAAAATATCCAATTTGTAAAATACAACCTTCACAAAAAAAGAAGAAGAAGAAGTAAAAAGTGTTAAAAAATTTATCAATTTTAAATTATGAATAACTTCACTTCTTGAACTCCATTTTAGATGATTTGTCAATAAGAATTTGATTCTTAGTTTATATTTTTTAAATTATACACAAAAAGTTTAAAAATTTGACCTAAATGTTGTAATCCTCCTTTTTTCCATAAAAAATCAACAAAAATAAAATGAAATCTTCCACTTTCTACGCAATAATTCTTTCACTTCATGTTGAAGAAAGAGCTTTGCTACAATTTGTAATGTAATTCACATGAAATATAGTGCAAAACCAATGAACATATTAAAAGAAAGAGAGAGAGAGAGAGAGAGAGAGCCCCAAAAAGAAAAATCTCTTTGATAATAAAAATTACAAATCTATGTTCACTTGCTTCTTCAAGAGGGTAACCTTCAAAAGCAATTCTCAAAAAAACATTACACAACCTTCTATTCCATATATATATAAACGAACCCACTTATATTGAGAGCCTACTAATTGATTTGGATCTTATTAACGAAGAGGACCATACCATTTTTACAATGAGTGGCTATTAACTAACTATTTAATAGGCCTCACACACACACACATATATATGTGTGTGTGTGTGTGTGTGTGGACCCACTTATAATGAGAATCTGCTAATTAATTTGGAGCTTATTAACTAAGAGGACCATACGATTTTTACGAGTGACTATTAACTAATTATTCAATAGGCCACAAACATTTTATTTTTTTACCATGGTGAATTGGTAACTTGTTCGAATAATGTAGGCGAGGCCCAAGATCAAACCTAGTGATTGCCACTATAACACCAAGAGTATATCCAACGACCCGTAAGACAAATATACCAAGAATTAATGACTTAGCAAGAGTCAAGACTCCATAACGGTTTGGGAGCTACTCCTTGGGCCTTATCACAAGGGGCTAAAGATGTTCCCCAATGGGATTTGGAACCAAGTGGAGGAGATAACATCCCATTGGGCCAACCACTTGGTCATCTCACGAGGAGACTAATAAGCCACATACATTAATAATGTATCAAAGTGAAGGGGTTAGGATAGGACTCTGTCATTCTTTATATGAATAAGTGCCTCCTTCAATACTCATATCTCGATTAGTGCCAGTATCCTAAGTGTTGGAAAATGTAACTAGTTTTTGTATTCATAATTGTCAATGTACTCAAGTCATTATGTATATCTTACGTTACAAGAAAAAAAGGAAAGAAAAATATAATTTCAAGCATGGGTTTTATGCTCCATTTTGTTGGTCAAAATAGGTCAAGCATGTTCTTAATGCTTCTAGGGTTTGTCATGTCAAAAGATTATTTTTCTTGAGTCAAGAGAGTCCTTTTCAATTATATAAGACCCGATTGGGAAAGTTGTAACATGTAAAATTTAATGATTTTGAGTCTAAAAAGTCCCATGATCCTCCAAGCACAAGTCAGCCCTAGTCAAGGACAAGTTGGCCTAGAGAGGCTCATTCTACCTCTTGGAAAGGCTATATATAGAAGGAACTTCAACCTCATTTGACACTCACACATTCAAGTTTGATCTGCAATAGAAGGAGGATGAAACAAGAGCAAAGAGACAAGGAGAGAAGGAGAAAAGCAAAGCGAAGGAAGAAGACTTTGATTTTGGTCTCTCTCTCACATGTGCAAATTAGGGTTTCTGTTATGCTGTAGGAAGGCCAAAAATTGCAGGCCGAAATTCTGAACTTACTGCAGATCCGAATTTCTAAGATAGAGGGCTGAAATCTGTGATTGGAACATGTTTAAAGAGAGTTGACTCTTGTTGACTCGACGCTGATTTTTGTCATCTTGGAAAGGCTTTGTTAGAGGGTTGACTTGGTGCTTGTAGGAGGACTCGATCTTGGGTTTGGGTCTTGGTTTTCTCATTTGAAGCAGATTCTATAAGGAGAGGAGATTTTTTTGGATTTTTCCCTTGGAGGGGTTTTTCCCTAGCTTGGAGCCTAATACTTGTGTTTATTATCTTTATTGTTTTCATTCTTGATAATTGTTTGATGAAAAGATCTAATAAAGAAACATAAGAAGATAACTAAAGTTCACAAGCAATTATTAAGGTTAAGGAGAATTTGAATTAATAGTTGCTCTACTACATTCTCCAACTCTAAGCACATGTTGGGTCACTAGGCCCCATTAATGAATGTGACAATGTCACTAGTCTCAAACCTCCTGACTACTTTCTCAGTACCTTCAAAACTTTAGTATTGGAATGCACTAAAGAAAGTAGCCCTTTGACACCTTGTTTCTCGGTTACAATTGAAACTTTCTATCCAAAAACCAAAATATTACCCCTTCAAAAATTTCTTCAGATAATTTTCCAACTATACTTCTAATACATCTTCAAAATAATTTACCAGTTATATTATTCTCTATTTAAATTATAAGATTAAAAAAAACAAAACTAAGATTCTTCCCTCAAAAAATAATCCTCTTCACCTATGTTAATTGATTTATACAACTAAAAAAATATAAAATATAAATTTTATTGGAAAAAATATCTCAAGATACCAAAATTATATATAAATCCTCGTCATATAATATACATCATCAATGTTTGAGTACAAACTTATTTATTTGCCAGATTTTACATCTAAATTCTCTTTAATTTGGTTGATTTACATGTTATATCTCATAGTTTGGCTTGTACATGTATTTTAGGGTGAGGGATTTTTTTTTTTGTTTTGGTATTGAATTCCTAAATTGTGAGATGATAATATAGATACTTTGTTTCAATACATACTTTGATTAATGTTACCAAATAGATTGAGGTGTTTTATTAAGTTTGTATTATAAAATAAAATTTAATTTGAAAAAAAGATTTGTTCAAATTTGTCTAGTTTTTGTAAAATTTATGAAGAAATTTTGGATATTTTTTTGTTCGTTGCAAAATAGAATTTAGTCTTACAAGTTACAGTCATTAAATAAAAGATAAGACATGTCACTTTTGAGGAAGTTTTAAAATTATTGGAATTTTAAGATTAGGAATCATTACACCTTTTTTATCTTTGTGGCATTCTATTTAATTATGGGCTTCCATAGCATAATTCCACATGGAGGCTTTGATCACCCAAAGCTTGTTCACCATTTTAGACTCTTCTAAAGTTATACTCTTTTAAATTTGGAAGAATTGCAAGAGAGCCAAGCAAGCATGTTCATCTTATATGTATGGATCTTAAAAAACAAGGTTATTTTAAAAAACACAACAATTAATATTGGTATTTAAACTCCTGCAATTATGGCTCTTCAATATGAAACAAAAAAGAAAAGAAAAGAAAAGTCGAACACATTTCCGTTATAGTATTATCGAGTGGGTTTCTTTGATGGTACAACTCAAGAAAAAAGATATAGGGTTGGCGGTCTTCTCAAACTAGCAGGAAACAAGTCTTACCAATATAGAATTAGTATTAGAAAAAAGTACAAATTCAAAAGTCTAAATGATTGCTTGCTAGGCATTTATGTATCTTGCAAACTTAAAAAAATATAAGATGTTTTCAAATTGTTAGTGATTCCAAATGTGCGATAGATTGTTTCACAAGTACAACTCAGTTTGAGGTCTTCAATTTGGATTGTCCTACCAATATAGAATTAGTATTGAAAAAAAGTACAAAGTCAAAAGTCTAAATGATTGCTTGCTAGGCATTTATGTATCTTGCCAACTTAAAAAAAAATAAGACGTTTTCAAATTCTTAGTGATTCCAAATGTACGATAGATTGATTTGCAGGTACAACTCAGTTTGAGGTCTTCAATTTGGATTACTGTAAATCAAGGATTCTAGAGATGAAGGAAAGTTTCAGGATTATTAGTTTTCATCATATTCATTGTAAATTGAACACAACATTGGACTCTTTATCTAAAAGGGCATTGTACTTGGTCACATGTTATCTATTTTATGAAGAATTTTATAGCTACATTTTTTAAAATGCAAGCACAATTGGCCACCTCTTTTCAAGTGTGATCTGTGTAGAGTCCTCAATACATGTAATATTTTTTGTACTCTGTCATGTGCTACAACTCTTGAAACATAAACTGGCAAGCATTTTGCATTATTTGGACTTGGGAAATGGTGTATTGTCTTTTAGAACAAAGGAATTCAAAGATGTTGAAAAGGGAAATCAAAGAAGAATTGTGACTCCTTCAAAAAGAGATTTCAAGTCATTATGAATTTAGCCTTAAAGAGTTGTTGCCTAAAGTCAATAGGAACAACTTGAGAACAACAATAAGAGAACGCCCAAGACGTGTTGTAGCAACAAGAGTGATCTTGTGTATTTTATAGGATCTTTGAGACAAAGAATTACAAAAATTCGCATCTACATTTATAGCTTTGATGTGCTTTGTCTCAGAGTTCTATCAACCTACAATACACTCCTTTTTGGTGATGCTCTAAAACATCTTTAATATAACTACATTTTTGTTTTGGCAAACTCAACAAGTTTCATAAGCAACTCAAATCTTCATACTAAACTAATTGCTTCTATCTTACTTGCTCATACATATGACAATGTTTCATCTTTATTTTTGCCACAACTTGTTTATTACCTTTTCTTTACCCAAACATGAATGACTAATAGTTTATCTAACAAATCGTCTTCTTTGACATCTCATTTTTAATCTATCACTAGACCAACTCTTATATTGAGATACAATATTTGTTTGTTTCCATATATAAATTGAACAAATATTTCTCCTTCTAAACTTAATAGCTTGACTTATCAACATTCAACTTTTTTACCAAATTCATTTAAATTCATTTAAAACGACCCTACAAAATCATTTTTTACACTAATATGATGAAAAACAACCTGCTTCATTTTAATTCAAACAGTAACATACATTTAAATTCAAAAACTAATATCATTTACTTGCAGATTTGTTATAATGTACAAAACCGCATAAAAATAAATGACCACGGTTATGAAAATTGGATTTTGGTTGTTACTCACTATATATGTTTTTGTATGCCCTCAGCCTGCTGTAAACAAATTTTACATGCAGTAAACAAGAGGATAACTTTCAGATGTTTTAAACAACCAAAGCATACACTTCAATAATCAACAATAGCTATGATATGGCTGACTACTTAGTATCTAAGTCAACGCAATATAACAAAATTGTAAACTAAAGGAAGGCAAAACGGAAATAAGTTATATATACATATTAATTTTCATACCGTAAGTATTCATTAAAAAACAGTGAGACTAGCTGAAAATTAGACAAAAGCCCTGTGGCATAAAAGCAACAATCACAATTTTAATAGAACAGTAACTGAATATTGCCTACTCACGTAAATATAGTCAGCAATGAGAATGCATAAACCCTTTCCCAAGTTTAAACTTATTTAGAAATAAGAATATTAGCAAAAGAAAGCTACGAGTATGTATGTACTTCAGAGCTCGTAGAAGTTGGTACAAGGAAAATTTATAATGTTCCGGCATCGAGTCATCATTTGCCTTAAAAACCCGGTGTAGATCTAATTCCATATGTTCAAATACCACGTAAATGTCTTTGGATTCCCACCTTAACATAATGTGTTTGATTTCAACAATATCATAATGTCGCAACAGCCTCAAAAGCTTAATGTCAAGTAAAATCCGGGTTGCATCAGAAATATGTTCAAAGATGTCATTTATTTTCTTGATTGCAACTTTCTCCCCAATGTGAGTATCAATTACAGAGCATACAACACCATAGCTTCCTTTTCCTATAACCTCCTGAATCTTGTAGTGATTTTCTTCACCATATTCAGTGAAAAACTCAACCTCTATAGGGGTCTACATCAGGTGAATTGCATAACAATCGGATTTTAAACCTTACATCGTCTTCACAAAATGTGATATGTGATATAAACTGAATATTTAAGAAAGAAACAACTAATAAGATCTAACAAGAAGAAAAATATTAAGCAGAGCAAAATGACATGTTCTAGGCCTGAAATTTCCATGACCTCTCTGAGATGAAAGCAAGCCAACAACATTCCCTCAAAGCATGAAAAGATTATCGAAATTAAACTACTGTGAGTAGTAGCAATATAACAAAATTGTTAAAGCATTACATACAAACATATTTAATATTTTTCAGCTAACTGGAATAGAAAATTTGATGTATGATACATTGATATATTTAAAAAATAGTGCTTCAAGGCAATATAACAAATTTCTTAAAATCATTAGCTACAAAGATATTTAATATTTTTCAGATAACTGGAATAGAAAATTTGATGTACAGTATATGTAATAAATAGTGCTTTGACAGAGAGTAAGGCTTTCAAGAAGAGAGACAGTTGCAGGAATGGAAACTTTTTTTGGTGATAAAAAGTAAAATCACAAAACATGTTCGTTTTTAATACAAATCACTTTTGTTCTGCCACATACCATGTTGCAGATGCAGATGGAGGAACTGCTCGTTTTTGTCTACCCACTAACCAATTGATAGTCCTCATCCCAAAAGATGCAGTGACCTCGCTGGTGCTTGTTGTATAATCTGTACTGGAATTCTCCCTATCAGGTATTGGTTCACAACTTCACACACATTCAAGTTGGCCTTGGCCTTGGCCTCCCTTATAAGACCGGCATCATCCTTCCATCCTGCAAATACTTCTGTCTCAGACATTGAGCGTCTATTGGCCCCGGTTGCCTAGGTTTGACATCACCTAATACACCTAATCTGAAAGAGAAAGCTCTCCTCGAACGACCCAACTTCTCCAGTGATCCTGGTTGTTCCCCTGTATTCATTTTACGCCACCTGTTACTGTTGCTGATCTCAACGTTTCTCTCGTTTACCTCAGTCGTCCTGTGACCCTCACTTTCCAGATCTATATCCACAAATGCATCTCCATCTCTCCATGTATGCGACTGATTGACCTTGATTAATGTTCTGCTCTCAGAGACAAAGTCCGGGGAAGGAGTCAGTTGGTTGTGGCTCATTTCTGCATATTGTGGTATGCATTCTGAGAAAGCATGTCTATGCCCTGGTGTCAATAGTAGTCTAATGGCCGTTTGCCTTCTACAAGGGGCAACCGCTATGACTACGTATCATCTCCGAACGTCCCTGCTACTTCCTCGAACATTTCCTGTTTCACTCTTTCTACTATCTACGGTATTCCTAAATTTGCCAAGTTTTATAGGCATTACCATAACCTTCCCCCTTTCGTTGTTATCCTGCACCTGAAGATTACATGGCTCTTCTGGGCCTTGAGGGGCCTGAGATTGAAACTGGTTAATCCCCACTTGTTGTATATCTCCACAAAACGCCAAATGGTCCTGCAAATGGGATTGTTCCTCAGCTTCTCTGTCTCTATTTTCATCCCCTGACTCAAATCTCAATCCTGGACCTGCAGTGGGGAGATTTGAGAAATACTGCAGCAGACTTTCTCTACACAATGGGCAAGTGGAATGAGATAACAACCAGGTCTCAATGCATTCTAAATGAAAAGCATGGCTGCACTTGGGAAGCAAACGTATCTTATATTCTGCTTGAAACTCATGCAGACAAATTGCACAATCCGAACCTTCTTTGAGTCCCTTGACAGCCTTGTATAGAAAGACTGGTAATGCATCAATGAATGCCTGGTCAACCCCTGCGTCATGGAGATGAAACAGCTGCTGCAGTTGCCCTTCGATTGCACCTATGCCCCCTGAGCTGTTGGAGTCTCTATTGGGAGCTCTTGCCAAGTATCTGATTAAAACGTGAAGACTAAAGCGAGAAAAAATGTACTGTCAGGATTATAATTATCAGAACAATGCTTGGGCTAATTTGGTTGTCGTCATCGAGCTGTTTGGATGGTGGATTCACAGGATGGGAACTGAAGTCAGAAGGATAAGCTTGAGGAGGTGGGAAAAATGAGGAAGTTGCAGTACTGTAGTGGAAAACTGACCACCTTGCTGCTTCTGCTAGTGAAAACGGAATAGGCTATAGTGCCACTTTTCGGAGATTCCGGTCATCCGAAAAGCGCACTATTCTTGAAGATGCAGAGTTCGCTGTGTCGATGCTCGGTGGTGGACAGGGTGCTCGACCACAGTTGAGGATGATCACCGGAAATGCTCAGTGCGGTGAATTGGGGATTTCTGTGGTTCTGTGTGCGCGTGGAAGCAGGGGATGTTGAGATGCAGGTTGTTAGGTGTTGCAAGCAGGGGAGGGAGGGTATGGCGGTAGTTCAAAATTGAAATTGAGCGCGATAACATTAATGCAGGCGGCGGACGGTAACGGAGGCGAGCTAAGCGGACGGTAACGGAGAGGGGTCCCGGCGATGTCAGCTGATTGACTGAGGAGTAGTCTACCTAGAAGCGGAGAAGGAGGGTGGCGGAGATAGGGGAGGGTGGCGGAGGGCGGAGACATTCCCGGTGGCCGGAGCCGGACGATTTTCCGGCCGGTGACGGAAAACGGGCCATTCTACCGCCTAGGTAGACTACTCCTATATATTATAATAATTTTAAAATTAAAATTTTAAAAAGTATCAACCATTTTACATTAAACTTTTTTTTTTGGGATTTATTTTTTAATACAAACAAAAATCATGTATTATGTTAATAATTCAACTCGAATAACAATTCAAAAATACAAAAATAACTAATAATAAAAACCATGAAAAATATTAATAATAAAAATTATAATAATTCATAATAAAAAGCACTAAAAGAAAAGAAATTGCATTTCATCACCCATACACCCTAAGCTCAAATATTCTTTTACGATTCCTGATTAATTCTCTGTATGTACACTTACAAATTGACGAACTACTTGTATAGATATTTCTCGCTAATTCTCTATAATTATCCACATGCTCACTATGTCCATAATCCACATGATCGATCCCAATTGCATAAATATTTCTCCCTAATTCACTATAATTATGCACATGCTAATTATGTCCATATTCCACATGATCGATCCCAATTCCCTAGTATGCACCAAATGACAGTGATTGATCACACGCAGGCTCCACCAAATGACAGTGATTGATCACCCCTAGGCCAGGAAAAATGTAAAGGATTAATAGAAGGAAAGTTTTAGATGAGTTGGAAGGTTGGCTATCAAAACCCCTTCACTCATGCACCAAGGACACAAAGTTTGAAAGGATTGAACATATATTTTAGACAACCCATGTCATTTTAGCTTAAGCAATGGAGAGAGCTCAAGCTCTTCACGATGATGCTCTTCAAGAATTGAGAATTTTTCAAAGAAAATTCAAATTGATGTGCTAGGGGGTAATGGAATCTACTTCAAAGTGGAACTAACTTTGAAGGGAGACCTAAAGGTGGGATAGGTAGAACCATTTGGGGAAAATACTACCAACCCCGTCATCTTAGACAAGGTAGATTGAGTAACGGACTTGTTGTTAGCTAGCATTCCCCTTACCACTACTACTGAGGAATATGGAATAATGACACTATCTCAACAAATATAGGCCATATATTCTAGTTAAGGATTTTTTTCATTTTATCTATTGTATTTTTTGTCAATATCTTAGGCATAGGTTAATAGAAAGATGCATGGACCTATTTTGGGACCTTTGTTTCTATATATTTTTGTTTAGATTATTTCCATAATGGCCAAATTGGTGAAACTCGGAGTTGTTGAGTGGTTTCTTTCCTATAGGCTATTATTCCTCACTCTAATGCTTGTACTCTATTTTTGTTTATAATGTGAATGATTAGTACATTATAGTTTAAAAATAAAAAAGACAACAAAATGATATTTATACCAAATCAAAAAAACACTAATTTTTACATTTTTTTCCTGCAAAAAGAAACTCGTTATTTCATTCATATTGAAAAGAAAATACATTTTATATATACACACAAAAAGTGTGCATTCATCAAGGATCTACCCAAATCCTTGTGTGGTTAATCATTTCATTGATTATATTACTAGTGTATATGCTTACATTCTTCCGACAAAAAAGTAAAAAATAAAAATAAATATAGTACAATTAGGGAGAATAAATAATGTATGCATCACCAGTATTCCCCTTCTTTCCCTTCTTCTTTTGGACCACGTGCCAGACCTCGAGCTTGGGATCCACTGGAAACAGGGCCAAAACACCCATCGATGACTCTGGTGGGTTTTCTTTGTCTGATTCTAATCCTTCTGACACATGGGCTTGCTTTATACCCCCTATTTCATCCTCCCTTTGATTCATTTTTTGTTCTAATTTTGTCACCTGTATCGGGATTGCGTATGTCCCACACTGATTATAAGTAGTATCAATATGATCTTGAATGCCCCCTTCCTCTTTTTCTAAATTTTCCATGATTTCTTGTTCTTCTTCCATCTCAAGAGTATATATGTTTGTAAACTACCATCCTCTTAGGTTATTTGCCTTTTTTTTGGGAGTTTTTTTATGTGTGGGCATCTGTTCTTCAAATGTCTTGTTTGGAAATAGTACCTACATTTGAAATTGTGTTCTCGTAGTCCATAAATTAGGACCACTGGATATCTTTGTGTTTCAGAATAATGTGATTTAGTAAGCCTTTTCTTAAATCAATCTCCATGCATATTCTAGCAAAGGTGAAAATGCCTTTCTCAGTTCTGTCACTGTCCCTCTTTTTGAATTTTCCCAAAGTGTTACCTACATCCTCTAGAACCTTATGGTGCAAAACAGAAAGAGGAAGATTTGCGAGCCTACACAAACCGACATTTTTGAGACCACCATGTTTGTTGCATCAAATTCTGAGAACCATGGGGTTATAAAGAGTTCAACATTTCCCCAAAACCAAGGCCCTTCATTTAAAACAAAATCATATTCTTTCTCTGTATCAAAATGTAAAATGAAGAATCCTTTGGAGCATAGGTATAGGTCATAGTTAGTTGTCCATGAGGAGAATATCCATTGATGTAATGCTTTTGGTTTTGGCCAAAACCCATTAAATCAACAAATGGTTGCCTTTTTTGCATGGTAGAGAAGAGGGTATTTGCCTCTGCAAAATCAATTTCCACTATTGGGGGGAGCTCCATTTGTTCAAGGATAGTATTGTCCCGAGATGTTTTGTATTTATTCTATAGAGGTGGAGGGTTTTTTTTTTTAATACCTCTTTAAAAGAGGTGGTTGTTCCTTTTTTTAATACCTCTCATCCCCATATTCAGTATAATAGTGGATTCCCTTTGTATATGATATTCTTTAATACGGCTTAAATTTTCAAGAACCCTCCCCTCAAATTGTATATTTTTTGAAAGGACTGGTATGCCCATTTATTCCCATTACTTTTTTTCATTTTTTAACAATGTCTAAGTTCCTCACCCAAAATATTAAGGTCTTCCCATATAATTTTTTTATAAAAATTTGAAAAGGAACTTGAGCCTACCCGCTTTGACCTTTACTTAGCTCAGATCTAGAAAAATGGAATTCCATAATTTGAGAAGGAAAGACCCAAAAATTTAATGAGAAAAAACTACCAATCATAACCATAAATGTCTAAATAGAGCATATACTAAACATCGAAGAGAGGGTCTGTGAGGACTTACACAGAGACCCATAACAGGCCTTTAGGTCATGCCACTCTTTTGCTCCATATTTTTCATACCCCACACCAACTGTGTAGAAGCACCTGTGGCAAGAAATAAACATACCCCAAAAGCATATAAACCTTGTAACTCCTTCGCATCTGAACTGGAGCAAATGTGCACTACAATACCAATCGAAAACTCCATTTACATAAAAGTTCTAATATTCCTAATGGAAAAATTAACAG
The DNA here is from genome assembly GCA_031772625.1 of Pinus tabuliformis. Lineage (NCBI taxonomy): Eukaryota > Viridiplantae > Streptophyta > Pinopsida > Pinales > Pinaceae > Pinus > Pinus tabuliformis. The sequence goes on along the minus strand of CM062815.1, from coordinate 16,179,768 downwards.
TAATACCAAAACATTGTACAAGGAACAACAAAAGAGATAAGGAATCACAACCCAAATCAAAACACAATAAACACCAACAAAAGATTGTGAGCCATTTTATTAATATATTGAGAACAAATACATAAAATGAGTTGAAATGATATAACCTAGGCTTGCTATGAAAGCTAAGAAAAACTAGGAAAGAGCTCAAACCCAAGTGTGGAAGTGTCCTCGAAGTGATCTGCGCACTACCCATAAATAATTTCTTGTTGGCTATTCACTGGAATGATGATCTCAGGGCTGAATACTCTTCAGAATGCTTTGAAATTTTATTCACGAGATGCTCTCACCGAACCCACAAAAACCCAGAAATGGATTGGCTTAAATCTATAACAACCTTACCCCACCTGCCTCGGTGGACCGTTTGTTACACTCTAATCCAACTCTTCTTGTATTGTCAGAAGAATGGGATTATTGTTATTATTATTTCCTTTATTCATTTTAATTATCAATTCTCATTCTAGGATTCGATGAATCCTCTATGATCCTCAACTCTTCCTTAGAGCCTCTTAACCTCGCATATATATATGTATATATATATTCCTGAGTACCACTTTTGTGATTCACACCGTAGAAGCTCACAAAGAAATAATCATAGAGAAATTCGCAGAAACTCAATTGCGATTCACACTGATAGAACCTCACAAAGAAACAATCACAGAGAAATTCACAAAAACTCAATTGTGATTCACACCGAAATCCTTCTTTTCTATTATAGAAATATTCTGATCATTTTACAAGTAATTAATACTGAGCCCTTCCTTCCTTTATATAGGAATTTTTAGGGAAGTCTAGTTTCTCTAGATTATTCATTTCAAATCAACCCCAAAAGAAATAATCCAGGTATGTCCTTAAAGACATGCTCATTTCGAATCATATCTAAAACAAATCATCCAGGATTTTCCTTAAAGATATGACTTTCACAAGGTCCTTCTATAGATAAGACTTAAAGCGGACTATGGAAAATTTTACACAATGGAGATTCCTGAGAAGGAACCCACGAAAGAAAGTAAAGAAGATTACAAAAAATTAAACACAGTGGAGATTCCTGAGGAGGAACCCACGAAAGCAAGTAAAGAAGATTACAGAAAAGTAAACATAATGGAGATTCCTGAGGAGGAACCCATGAAATCAAGTAAAGAAGATTACGAAAAAGTAAACATAGTGGAGATTCCTGAGGAGGAACCCACGAAAGCAAGTAAGTTGTGCACCACTCACGAAAGCAAGCAAACCATGCTACACAGAGGATATTAATCATGGGTGAACCCCTCGAAAGTCGAGAAAGATGAAATGAGAGTCTACCAATCCTATCCTTTCGGACTTCTATCAGAGTCATATTCATAATCAAAATCAGTGGGTACTTCATGATGAGGACCAAGATTTATTCTAGGTATGATTTGAGCGAGCCAAGGTGGCTCATGTCCAAAGCAAGGTGAAAAAGATGAAGATGCTATAAAATTATCAAAATTGGCTGGTAGAATACTGATTTCTAAAAAATAATGGATGTTGATGTTGAAGTGATGGCCTGTCGGAGAGATGTTAGGGGTGATCAATATTGTGGTACCTTGATAAATAAGATCATATCAAAAGATATCATATCTCAGACTGCCTTCTTCCATATCTTTATGAAGAAAAGGTAAAGTCCAATGTGGGCTTACTTTACCAAGATCATATTCCTTGGAACAAATGAATACATCAACAAATCCATCCATTGGCTCCAGTGTCTGAATGGGGAAACAACATCTTCATAGTACATTATAATAAAAATTCTTCCCCAAGCTCTGGCATATTGCAGAATTCCATAATAATCCATCCAAGTTATACTTGGATAAAAGATATAAACAATTTTTGGGTGGTTTTCCCTGGCTTGACCAAAATAGATATGATTATTATTAATGAGGCTCCAGTTGATGTTATAATTGTGTCTCCCATCCTCGGAATTGTACCATTTTTCTAAAATCATTTTCTAGATCTCTAATGGTAATGGCAATTTTTTTGGGAAAAACAATCCCAGTAGAACTGATAATGACATAATGGGCATAAATCGATTTGGGATTGGGGTTTTGAAGAAATTTCTCCTATCTCGATTTTTTTTATGGATATAACCTTTAGATCTCTTGTTCCTTCTCTGGTCATCATGTTAGCGAGATAGTTTTCTTTTCCTGCTTTGTAGATAATATCAAAATCAAATCCTTCGAGCCAGAGTGCCCATCTTAGGACTCGGGAATTCCCTTGTTCCAACATTTTTTTATTTTGTATCATACCTTTCATATGTTTTGACAGTAAAATGCACACTTTTTGGGAAAAGACAAAATCTTTCAATCCCATTCTTAACAGTTAGTATTTATTTATAGGAGGATGGATATTCAATTCAGTTGGCGAAAATGTTCTTGAAGCATAAGCGCAAATCTCATCTCTCTTATGATGCTTTAGTAGAAGAATAGCAACCCAATAAGAGTCAGAAGCATCCGTTTCTAAAATGAAAGGAAAATCCTTAATTTCATCTTTTATGCGCTGAACTGCTATAGTCATTTGTGGTAGCCATACTGAATCCTTTTTTAATCTCTGCTAAAGAATTTTGGTATCCTTATCTTGTTACGGGTAGAATTTCCAAATATAGTTCAAACATCCCAAGAATCTTTGGACAGATTTGATATCAGGAAGTTGGTCTGGAAATCTCAATAGGGATTGCAGAACATGAGATTGTAGTTGAATCTTCCCTTGGGAAATATATAGTCCAGGATATTCGATATTGGTTTGAGAAATGATGAACTTATCCTGAGTGTGAGATAGAACTAAGTTGTGCTTAAAAACAACCTGCTAAAACAATTCCAAATGCTTCTTGTGATGTTTTATGTCTCCGTTGAAAACTAAAAAATCATCAATATAACAATAATAAAATCAAAATTATGGAAAATATCTTCCACGCGTTTCTGAAATTTAGAAGGCGTGTTCTTTAGGCCAAATGTCATAACTGTCCATTGGTATTTCCCTCCTGGAACAACAAAGGCGGTCATATATCTATCCTTAGGATTTATGCCTATCTACCAGAAATCACTTTTCAAATCAAACCTTCTAAACACATTAGCGCCTGAGATTTTTGCAAGAAGAATATCTTTGCTGGGTAGAGGATACTTGATGGGTTCTGATGCTTCATTTAATTCCTTGTAATTGATCACCAACCTCTTTTTTCCTCTTTTATGTTCTGAGTGTTTGTTGACATAGAAGGTTGGGCACACCCACGAACTTTTGCAGGGTTCAATTAATCTTCTATCCAAGAGTTGTTTGATTTCTTGCTGGCACAAATTTTGCTTTGTAGAGCTCATGTGGTTGGCAGATGCTTTTTTGGTTTGTGATCAAACCCTTTTCTGAAAGGAAGTGAAAAAAAATACTTTTCTCGGAACCAAAATGCATCAAGATGCTCTTCTGTGCATTATGTTCTAAGATTGTGTGCAATGCCTTTGAGAACTTCTTGCCCATGAAGGTTAGTATGTTTGATAATATTTTTAATGTTTGACAAGTCTTCAATAGTTTCAGTGACTGTATCCACATTATCAAGAGGAATCCTAATAGAGTATATATTTGTCGCAAGGGCAAATACTTTCTCATTTTGGACACTAAATTTGATCTGGTTCTTATCAACAATCATAGGCATGTGTATTTTTACAAAATCTTGGCCAAGAAGGATATCAGATCCAGTATGGTAATTATACAAAGTAACATATACAATTTTTGAAGAAATATATATAGGAAAATCATGAGCTACATAAGAAATCTTCATGAGTTGTTTGTTAATAACTTTGAAATGTACCTTTGTTGGTTTCTAGTAATAAGTTGGGATAGCTTTGTAATTGTAGCAACTACTCATGGCTCTTGTGTCATTTTGGGAATCCAACTGATAGTTTTTGTATCTTGGTATCTTGATGGAAACTGGAATGACCATAATATCTCCAATGCCACTGATTTCTTTTTGTGGTTCTTCTTCTATGCTCAGTCCAATTGGTGTGTGTGTCTTGTCAAATATAGACAATACAAATTTATAATTGAGTTCGTCTAATTGTTAGACCTTTAGTTGAATCTGTTCTACTATGTTGACCAATTGTTGTCTATATTTTCATAAACTTTATTCAAGTTTTATGATGTCTTCATGGACATCATTGTGGTCAGAGTCTCTGTTGGGTTTTGGTGTAGAATCTGTCCTAAACCATTCTTTAGGAACAAAGTCTTCATCAGGCTGGGACTCCATAGTCAGTGCATCAATTTTCTCTTGGCTTCGTCTCCTTGGGATAAATAGGCTTGGATTGAGTGAATCAATCTATCTCTAAAGACTAGTTATCTGTTGTTAAGTCTTATTAAAATAAAACATAAGGCAATCAGAGAGATATGTACAATCGCCTTCACTTGTAGGATCATTTATTACTGAAATTTTTTGAAATGCATTTTCAATGTCACTATCAGAATCAGTATTCACAGAAAAGTATTCAAATTTAGAATTTGAGTCACAGACTAAATCCCAATCAGCTGGATTATGTGAGGAGTTGAACAGTTCCATAACCTTATTCTAGATCCCTCTTTTGTTATTTTCTAGACATTTATTTTCCTAGTGATCTTTTCTCCTGCAAATGAAACATTTTTTATTCTCTAGCTGGTTTTGACCTCTTTCTGAATACATATCTATTCTTGGGGAATTTTCTTCCTTGATGCTCCTTCGTTTAGAATGGTTAGGGAATCAACGTCGTGGGCTGGAGCACTTACACTTTTGTCTTTGGGAGATATGAGAACTCTTACTGGAGAAGTTCTTAAAGCATCCAAAGTGGTAAGTTTCTGAGAAAGAGTTGCAAAGATTAGGACTAAAACTTAGCTGTTTCATGACATTCTTTCAGGTCTTATAAGATGCACACTCGTTCCTAAGAATTTGAAGAATATGTTGTTGTAAAGAAGCTAAGGATAGTGCTTGGTGAACAAGCTCTGGAATTTTTCTTGGCATTGATGCTATATAATGACGTAGATGTGCAATATTTTGGTGGTCTAAGATTTTATAGTACAACTTTTTCATGGTGCAATAGTATTCATCTAACAAATCTAGGTTGCACAACCTTTGACTCGTGAACTTGTGTTCATAATAGTCAGAATATATTGATAGATTACCAAGAAACGCATGGGATAATGCCATTAACATTGCTTCAAGTGGATCTTAATTTTATAAGATTGCCATTTGTTCAGAGCTTTTTAATGTTTCCCACCAAAGTCTAGCATTCCCTGTTAGTGCCCATGTCACTTGTATGACTACATCCTTTCTTATAGTCTTGAGGTCAAATTTTCTTTGACTGGCCCATGCATTAATCTGTTGCAGTAATATCAGTGTTTGATCTATGTTTAAACAATCAAAATTAATGAAAAAGGTTGATCCGTAGCTGTTAAAAGAGCAGTAGTTTCTTCTCGGGCTTCTGTTGATGACATGTGATGAGCCCATTTAGAAAATGGACTGGTTTGTGACTGAGATCCAATATCAGACCTTGTAGTTCTTGCAGCTTTATGTGAGAAGTTAAGATTCATTTCTCTTATGTTTATAAGACTCACCAGTGTCTTCTTGTCCTTCCATCTTGATTTCATAAGTTTTGAACTTTTCTAACTTGGTTTTAATCAAATCTAGCTTTTCTCTATCTAATCTAGCTCCATCTGTTATTCTTGAAGTATATAAAATTCATCAGAAATAGCTTTCAAAGATAAGGTAGAAGATGACTTAGAATTTTTGAAATAAGAAAAATTCAGGCCTTCAGCTTTGACTTCTTCATAATTTGGAGGAGATCTAGGTCTAGGTAAAGAGTCTTGAAAGCTAGACATTGCCTTATTGATAGCTCCTAATTGATTTATGATTTCTTTTAATTGCTCCTCTTGCACATTCTGATGAGCATACATAGTATCATATGTCTGGTGTATCATTCTAACATGATCTTTGAATTAAAGAATGTCTTTGGCTAAATCATCTAAGTTTTGAGCCAAACATACAGACTGATAATTATTGTAATTGAGAAATTTGACTGGCTTGGTAGGTTCATCTTCTGAAGATGATCTATAATGCAAGAACTGAAGATCACTTTGAACATAACCATTTTTAAATTTTGGAGTATTATTTGTTGGCTCTAAGCTTCTCTCAGGAAGTGTAACTATGTTTCCAGGTCTTTCTCTGGGAAGACCGTACATTTTTATGTCAGATGTGGGAATCATGATACAGTCAGGAAAATCAGAATGTTGACGATGGTGTGGCTGGGAACTTGATGGAGTATCAATAGTCTGGTATTTATATTTGGGATTTTTTGTATTATTTTGACAATACATACAAGACCAAGAAGTGATGGATTTATGCATATGTACATGACTACCAAAACTAGTAGTAGGTATAGTAGAAACTGACAATCTCAGAGGAATAGGAGCTTTTTCAAGTCGTGCTGATAGAATTTGATTTAATGGGTTTGGAGTCTGGAATCTGAGACTAGTTATGCCATCTCCCATGGTACCAATCTCAACTAGTGGGATGTGTTAGCTAATTGGGAATAATTTTGGGAGAGAGGTTGGTACAAACTTGACCATTCTTCAGGAAGAGTTAGCTCACTAAATCCAATCTGGAGTGGAGTTACATTGCCAAGGGCGACTACAACTCCTTCTTTGAGTGCTCGTTTGTGTAGTTTGGAATTTATAGGGGGCATGCTTGATGTGACAAAACGGATACAGACTGTGGTATGAAGTTGAGCTATCTGGGTATTAGGAGCAAAGTTAAACCCATGGAATTGAATAAAGGCTTGCAGAAATTCATTAATGTAACGGTATGTCAATGAGACCTGATAGCGAGGAATCACTGATGACCATGCATCATTAAAATCATTAGCTCTAGAATCAAGGACAGAAGTTAAGCATGAAGTATTTAGTCTAGGTCACACCAGACGATTGATTCCGAACTTTATAAGCCCAATATGAATGTATTTAAATCCATTTTCAAGACCCAACTCTACATCTTCCTTATGGATCAACGAAACTTGGTATCAGAGCCAAACCAATGTAGAGGTAGAAAGGGTTACCTGTTGTAGGTGAAAGTTGAAGGTCGTACATCTTGATAAGTCCCCGTTGAAGACCAGTTGAGGTTGTGTTTTAGGCATGAAGGCGTTAGACCACGAATTGCAAAGTATTCTTGTGATTTTTCAGGTGTCTCTTACTTTCTCTCTTTGGATTATATGGATTCTAGGAAAAATTATTTGTTTTCTTAATCACGTAAAGAAGCACATGAGAAAAATGGTCTTGGTTGTCTCAGTTATTAAATAAATAAAATAAGGATGTATTGTATAATACACGAGTTATCACTCAAGAATTTGATCCTTAGCCAAACCGGACTCTGCCAGATATTGATGTGGATAAGATATATAATATGTCAGTGTTTAAATTTAGAGGTACTAGTCTCTTTCGATTTTCCTCTGTGAATATTCCTATTTCCTTGTCTGAGCAATTCTACCAAGTTCCTTTGATCCATAAGGAAGATGTAGAGTGGGGCCTTGAAAATGGATTTAAATACATTCATATTGGGCTTATACAGTTCGGAATCAATCCTCTGGTGTGACTTAGACTAAATACTTCATGTTTAACTTGTGTCATCGATTATAGACCTAATGATTTTAATGATGCATTAATAGGAGGCTTCCAAAGTATTTAAATAATGGTCTTGCGTGGTCATCAGTAATTCCTCACTATCTGGTCTCATTGACAAACCCTTACATTAATGAATTCCTGCAAGCCTTTATTCAATTCCATGGGTTTAACTTTTCTCCTAGTACCCAGATAGCTCAGCTTCATACCACAATTTGTATCCATTTTGTCACATCAAGCATGCCCCACATAAATTCCAAACTACACAAATGAACACTCAAAGAAGGAGTTATAGTCAGCCCTGGCAATGTAACTCCACTCCAGATTGGATTTAGTGAGCTAACTCTTCCTGAAGAATGGTCAAGTTCGTACTAGCCTCTCTCAAAAAATTATCCCCAATTATCTAACACATCCGACCAGTTGAGAGTGGTACCCATAGGAGATCGTAGAACTAGTCTCAGAGTCCATAATCCAAACCCATTAAATCGAAGTCTATCAGCACGACTTAACAAAACTCCTATTCCTCCAATATTGTCGGTTTCTACTATACCTACTACTAGTTTTGGTAGTCATGTACAGATGCATAAATCCATCACTTCTCAGTCTTGTGTGTATTGTCAAAATAATACAAAAAATCCCAAAAATAAATATCAAACTATTGATACTCCATCCAGTTCCCAACCACACCATGGTCAACATTCTGATTGTCCTGACTGTGTCATGATTCCCACATCTGACTTAAAAATGTACGGTCTTCCCAGAGAAAGACCTAGAAACAGAATCACACTTCTTGAGAGAAGCTTAAAGCCAACAAATACTACTCCAAAATTCAAAAATGGTTATGTTCAAAGTGATCTTCAGTTCTTGCATTATCGATCATCTTTAGAAGCTGAACCTACCAAGCCAGTCAAATTTCTCAATTACAATAATTATCAGTCTATATGGTTGGCTCAAAACTTAGATGATTTAGCCAAATATCATGTCAGAATGATACACCAGACATATGATACTATGTATGCTCATCAAACTGTGCAAGAGGAGCAACTAAAAGAAATCATAACTCAATTAGGATTTATCATTAAGGCAGTGTCTATCTTTCAAGACTCTTTACCTAGACCCAAATCTCATCCCAATTATGAAGAAGTCGAAGCTAAATGCCCGAATTTTTCTTATTTCAAAAATTCTAAGTCATCTTCTATCTTATCTTTGAAATCTATTTATGTTGAATTTGTAGATACTAGAAGAATAACAGATGGAGCTAGATTAGCTAGAGAAAAGATAGATCTAATTAAAAGCAAGTTAGAAAAGTTCAAAACTTATGGAATCAAGATGGCAGGACAAGAAGACATTGGTGAGTCTTCTAAACATAAGAGAGATGAATCATTTAATTTCTCACATAAAGCTGCAAGAACTACAGGGTCTGATATTGGATCTTAGTCCCAAACCAATCCATTTTCTAAATGGGCTCATCACATGTCATTAGTAGAAGCCCAAGAAGAAACTACTCCTTTTAACGACCAAGGATCATCCTTTTTCATTAATTTTGATTGTATGAACATAGATCTAACATTGATATTATTGCAACGGATTAATACATGGGCCAGTCAAAGAAAAGCTGACCTCAAGGCTACATGGAAGGATGTAGTCATAAAAGTGACATGGGCACTAACAGGTAATGCTAGACTTTGGTGGGAAACATTAAAAAGATCTGAACAATTGGAAATCTTAGAAAATGAAGATCCACTTGAAGCAATGTCAATGGCATTATCCCATGAGTTTATTGGTACTCTATCAACATATCTTGACCATTATGAACAAATGTTCATGAGTTAAAGGTTGTGAAACTTAGATTTTCTAGATGAATAATATTGCACCATGCAAAAGTTGTACTATAAAATCCCAGACCACCAAAATATTGCATATCTTTATCATTATATAGCATCAATGCTCGACAAAATTCCAGAGCTTGTTCACCAAGCACTATCTTCTCAAAGTATCTCAATAGATACTCTATCCTTAGCTTCTTTACAAAAGCATATTCTTCAAATTATGAGTGCGCAGCTTACAAGATCCGAAAGAATATCAAGAAACAACTAAGTTTCAGTCCTAATATTTGCAACTTTTTCTCAGAAACTTACCACTTTGGATGCTTTAAGAACTCCTCCAGTAAGAGTTCTCATATATCCCAAAGACAAAATTGTGAGTGCTCCAGCCCACGACATAAATTCCCTAACCATTCTAAACGAAAGGAGCATCAAGGAAGCAAATTCCCCAAGAATATATATGTATTCAGAAGGAGATCAAAACCAGCCAGAGAAGAAAATTGTTTCATCTGCGGGAGAAAAGATCATTGGGTAAATAAATGTCCAGAAAAGAACAAAAGAAGGATCCAGAGTAAGGTTATGGAACTATTCAACTCCTCACATAATCCAGCTGACTGGGATTTAGTCTCTGAATCAAATTCTGAATTTGAATACTTTTCTGTGAATATTGATTATGATAGTGACATTGAAAATGCATTTCAAAAAAATTCAATAACAGATGATGCTACAAGTGAAGGCGATTGTACATATCTCTCTGATTGCCTTATGTTTTCTTTTAATAAGACTCAACAACAAATAGCTAGTCTCCAGAGACAGGTGGATTCACTCAATACGAGCCTAGTTATCCCAAGGAGACGAATCCAAGAGAAAATCGATGCACTAACTATGGAGTCCTAACCTGATGAAGACTTTGATCCTACAAAATGGTTTAGGACAGAATCTGCACCAAAACCGAATAGAGACTTCGATCACAATGTTGTCCTTGAAGACATTAGAAAACTTGAAGAAAGTTTACCAAAACATAGACAATAATTGGTCTGCATAGCAGAATAGATTCAATTAAAGGTCTAACAATTAGACAAACTCAAATCTAAATATGTATCATCTATATTTGACAAGAGACACACACACCAATTGGACTGACCACAGAAGAAGAACCAACAAAATAAATCATTGGAATTAGAGATAGGATGGTCATTCCAGTTTCCATCAAGATACCAGGATACAAAAACCATCAGTTGGATGCCCAAATTGACACAGGAGCCATGAGTAGTTGCCGAAAATACAAAACTATCTGAGCTTATTATTGGCAACCAACAAAAGTACATTTCAAAGCTGTTAACAAACAACTCATGAAGATTTCTTATGTAGCTTCTGATTTTCCTATATATATTTCTTCAACAAATGTATATGTTACTTTGGATAATTATGATACTCGATCTGATATTCTTCTTGGCCAAGATTTTGTAAAAAGACACATGCCTATGATTGGTTATAAGGACTAGATCACATTCAGTGTCCAAAATGAGTAAGTATCTGTCCCTGCGACAAATACATACTCTATCAGGATTCCTTCTGATAATGTAGATACAATCATTGAAGCTATTGAATACTTGTCAAAAATTAAAAAGATTATCAAACAAGCTGACCTTCATGGGCAAGAAGTTCTCAAAGGTATTGCACATAAGCTTAGAACAGAATGGAAAAAAGAGCATCCTGATGCATTTTGGTTCCGGGAAAAGTTTTTTTTTTTCACTTCCTTTCAGAAAAGGGTTTGATCACAAACCAAAAAAAGCATATGCCAACCACATGAGCCCTACAGAGAAAAATTTGTTCCAGCAAGAAATCTAACAACTCTCGGATAGAAGATTAATTGAACCCTGCAAAAGTTCATGGGTGTGCCCAACCTTCTATGTCAACAAACACTCAGAACAGAAAAGAGGAAAAAAAAGGTTGGTGATCAATTACAAGGAATTAAATGAAGAATTAAAACCCATCAGGTATCCTCTACCCAGCAAAGATATTCTTCTCTAAAAAATCTTAGGTGCTAATGTATTTAGAAAGTTTGATTTGAAAAGTGATTTCTGGTAGATAGGCATAAATCCTAGGATAGATATAAGACCGCATTGTTCCAGGAGGGCAATACCAATGGACAGTTATGACATTTGGCCTGAAGAATGCGCCTTCTAAATTTCAGAAACAAGTGGAAGATATTTTCCATAATTTTTATTTTATTATTGTTATATTGATGTTTTTTAGTTTTCAGCAGAGACATACAACATCACAAGAAGCATTTGGAATTGTTTTAGCAAGTTTTTTTAAGCACAACTTAGTTCTATCTCCCACTCAGGATAAGTTCATCATTTCTCAAACCAATATCGAATATCTTGGACTATATATTTCCCAAGGGAAGATTCAACTGCAACCTCATGTTCTGCAATCCCTATTGAGATTTCCAGACCAGCTTCCTGATATCAAATCTGTCCAAAGATTCTTGGGATGTTTGAACTATATTCGGAAATTCTACCCATAACAAGCTAATAATACCAGAATCCTTCAACGGAGATTAAAAAATGATTCAGTATGGCTACGATAGATGATTGTAGCAGTTCAGCGCATCAAAGATAAAATTAAGGATTTACCATCTTTGCCCCTTCCTGAACAAGATTTGCCTTTCATTTTAGAAATTGATCTTTGACTCTTGTTAGGTTGTTATTATTCTACAAAAGCATCATAAGAGAGATGAGATTTGTGCTTATGCTTCAGGAACATTTTCTCCAACTAAATTGAAATATCCATCCTCCCATAAAGAAATCCTATATAAAGGAAGGAAGGGCTCAATTTTACTTCTAAATGATCATAATATTTCTATAATAGAAAAGAAGCATTTCGATGTGAATCACAATTGAGTTTCTGTGAATTTCTTTGTGAGGTTCTATCGGTCTGAATCACAATTGACGTTTTGTGATTTTTTTGTGATTGTTTCTTTGTGAGGTTCTATGGTGTGAATCAATGCCTCTACTTTATCAGATTCATGATGAATTTAAATGTATTAGCCCAACCACAAAAAAATTTGGTGCCTTTACCAATGCTTACCCGCACTAGCTACATATCTATATATTCTCGGTGCCTGCAGAACTAAAATAAAAGTAAGTCTTTATGCATACACGCTTTAGGGAAAATCTCAGTCTTCAAAATTATTTAACAAAGTCTTTCTTTTTAATTTAGCCCCGTATACGAGACATAGTTCAATTAATTCAATGCAATACTTAATTTCAACAACCAACATATACTAATGTCTTTAACTAGGGACAGTTCGTCACAAGAGATTTAGCAATATTATATTAAAACTTTGAAAATTCTACACTATTACAGTTTATTAAACTTTAAGATATGTGGATTTAATTGTAATTAGTGCATGCATGTGAATGGAAATTATGCAGAAAGTAGAGAAGGACAAAATAAGCACACACACACACACACAAAAGATATGTTCTCTCAGAAACCCTTTCAGGAGAAAACCCAACTGGAAGGTGAGGCTGCTTCGCTCTCTTTCTTTGTCTGGAAATATGGATGCAGGTACAAAGAAGTAATATCTGTGGCCTGTGGGCTGCCACATTGCACAGATCCTCTCTGTGTGCTCTACCTCCTATCTCTCTTGGTTATCTTTTCTCATCTATGGAACAAAATTCCCTTGAAAGAATGGAATTCCTCTTCCTCCTAGTGACTAGTTATAACACAACCTGGTAGCCTACTAGTGGTTAATTTTGACTGAATAAACTCTTAACTAGAGTTACAATATAGACTCTTCTAGAGTCTTTTACATCACAAACACGTGGCTAGACCACTTTTCCATAAAGAATGGGTTTGACCATCATCTTCCCGAACTATAGGTGTGAAAACAAGAAGGCCAACATCTGAGTGGCATAAATTTTGCATATCGACTCTGATTGACGCACTTCTTGCGGCGTTGGAAAGATCTTTGTGTCTAGAATAGCATTAAAAGGTGTTGCATTCATGCAACAAACTTTTACCCCCAAAAAAGCATCTTCTGATGCCTCAAAATGCTCCCAGAAGGTTTGAGACCTCATTTCGCCAAACTAGGTCCCACTAGTAAAAATGGTGTCGTGAGCTAATTCCTCCTCTTTTTCCACTCCAAATGGATGGATATGGATGAAAAACAATAGAATGATCCAATTAAGATTAGACCTCCCCATTTTGGGAGAATTTCGGTCCTCAAAAGCTTTTACTGAATGAGGTGAGGAAATTTTTCCTCCACTTTCTCTCTAGTGTACCATTAGCTTTGCATGGAAGTTGTCCCTTCAACCCAATCTGCCAAAGGTCATGTTGCCCCCTATCTTTTAGTTCTTTACCTCTTTTGCAAAACTATATCTTTTGTTAACTCTACCCGAGCATCTGGTGCCAAATCCTCCACAGAAGGGAGGACCTATTCCTCTTCTTGATCTAGCATGGAAGGCTCATAGAGTTTCAAATTCTCTACATTCACAACTGAGTAAATGCGCATATGTGGTGGTAAAGTGAGTCGATAGGCATTATAACCCACGCTTTTCAAGTATCTCAAAGGGAACATGCCTTAGAGCCATTATTTTTTTACCAAGCCCCTGCAACCTCTCCTTGTTCAACTGTAGACATACTCTGTCTCCCACCTTGAATGATTTCTCTGTTCTATGTTGATCATGCCTAGCCTTATACTTCTCCTACGACTTCTGAAATGTTTTTTGTATCTGTAGATGGACTTCCCTGATCTTCTCTATAATTTTTTTAGCCCTAAAATCATCTCCTATAAGATCTTCCCTCACTCCTCCTTGCTGCCCATATGCAATATCCAAAGGGGAAGGTGGAAAATATCAAAAACAAGTCTCACATGGGGACTTTCATGTAGAAGTGTGTACTGCTCTATTATAAAAATGTTGTACATATACCAAATTTTCATCCCAGGTCTTCAAATACTTTGGTTATATCCCCTCAAAAGTTGCACTAAATTCCTGTTGACTACTTTGCACTAAATCCACACCATGAAAGTAAATCAATTGTAAAGTAGAATAATTAAACTTGTAGTAACGGAAAAGTAAAAGTATAAAACAGGGAACAGCAGTGAAATCCACCAGTAACCGGGCCCAAGCTGCTAGCGAATACTGCTTAACTACTTCAGAATATCGCAAGTGAACAACAACTCAAATTATGTATTAATCATCAAGTTCAAATGTCATTACAACACGATGTGTTCTTCAAAATCACACTCGGTATATTAAAATTACAATTGAAGTAAAAAGGCGAGAAGTTCCATCCTTTCTTCATTCATTTCTCCCTTCTTTATAATAAAAGAGAAAAAGAGATAAAAGTGATTCCTCAGGATCAGGGGATCCTGAGGAATTTGCAACTAAATTCTATTATCAAACAATCTTCCAACTTGCGCTGATCCTCTTGATTCATTCCTTGATTTGTCCGCACAAGATGCGCTCTTTCCCCTGTTTAGCCTTTGCTATTCAGCCTTTTGAACAACAACTGTTCCCTTTTCCGATTTCTGCATAAAAAGCAATGAAAGTTAGTTTTGACAGTCAAATCATATCAAAAGCAATTTCATTCATTTCTTATCGAAATTCTATCAACATCTTACTACATCAGGGCACAAATGCATAAAAAGGAGGAAAAATATAGTGTAATCAAGAGTAAACTTATACCTGTTGCACAGCCCAACATCTTCCATACACCAAAGTTTCCTGCAACCTTGGAGGTGTGAGCCTCTTTAATCAGCTACAATTTATCACCTTTAGGAACACATAGCTTATCTAGCTTGTAGAGAAACCCATCTTGGAGATGGTAGTCAACAGTGTTGTCGCCATCGTGCACGTGACTCTAACTCTGCAACTGTTGATACACCTCCTTGAAGTCCTCATTTTTGGAATATGCCTCTTTGTATGCATCATGGGTGAATGGATCTGTGTGCATAATAGTCTCCAAAGCTATAATATTTGATGTGGGCGGCCTTGAAAGCATATCAACCAACTTTTTTGTGTTGCCCTTCTTATACTTGATCACCAAATGAAACTGTTGTTATCACCAAAAAATGATCGCGTGGCCATTTCTAACTAGGCGGATTGAAATACACCATGTATGATTAATTTTACCATAGTAAAATCACTTTCACCGTGAGAATAATTTAGTAAACCAATTTTATTAAATTATTTTCTAATTAAATTTAAAAAAACCATGAGAATAATGGAATAAATCATTATTTATTTAATTTTCTCTAGGAATAATTATTAAATCTTGTTTGATAATTTTTCTTTGTCACATATGACTAAATCGCCTAAGAATAATTAAATAAATCACTATTTATTTATTATTCCTTAATTATATTATTGGAATAATTGTTAAATCACTATTTAATAAGTATTTCAATTTGACACCATTTTAATCCTAGCGAAATAATTATTAGATCATTTTATTTGTTAATAATTTATAAATAAAGATATTTGACCATTTTGAATATCTTTTCACTCTCCAAAAAATATAATAAAGTATTCCTAACGGTTAGATCTTGATTTGATCAATATTATTTTATTATTCTTCATTTTTTAAATTAACTCAATACTTTGTTATAAATATGAGGCTTTGCCATTCATTCTTCATCGCGATCATTATCGTCTCTTTTCACTTGAGATCCCATTTGAGTTCTCCACATTGTTTTGGGTTTTTCACACATTGAGAGAGAGAATCGATTACTGAAGCATCAAGTACATCAAAGGACCCATCCCACACAAGGGGATTTGCAGACCGTTTTTGTAGATCTCCTTCACCAGGTGTTATCATTAAACGATTTATTCATTTTAAAAGTCTTTCCATTTTGGTTATTACATTGGATATATACATTGTTGTTTGTTGTTTTGGATCGTATGTGTTGTTTAGTTGCAGGTTTCTCTAGGTTTACTGCAAATCTAAAGCGTAAGTAGCCACAAATTGTTGTTAGGGTCACATGTCACCTAGTGACTTAAGTGAAGTATTTTTGGTATACCTTCCAAGATAGTTTATAGGCCTGCTGACTTCAATGTATTCTTCTCGAGAATCATTGAATTTGTGGCTCAGGAGATGTAGATCAACGCTATCTTTTCCATCGTTGAATGGAGATTGAAACAACAGAAGAAGTATCAGACTAAAGCTTATGCCATTCTTTAACCACTCTGGAGCCACTCTTTAACCTACTCCTGCGTCTCATGCAGCTCCTCAATACTGCCAATTTAGTCGATTCCAGTTTGATTTGCCACAAGAAATTGTCCAGCAGATGAAAATGCCCACAAAACATCTCCACTTCAGCATTTGAAAAATACCAGCAGCGCTTCTCTTCAGAGACGGTTGCCCGGGGCAATTCCTCCTCAATATCAGAGACTACTCGATCTAGTCCTTCTCCCCAGCTACTCTAGAGTTGTTATCTCCTCATAGTAGGAATAAGGGTGATCCTTCCAGTCCAGTGGATAGGCGGAAATGAGAGGCGTATAATTGGATAACCGGATAGATTTCTTTTTTGGACTGGTAGATATAGGCGATGAGGTACTATCAATATGCATAAGTATTAGACCCAACAAATTCTGTCTATAACCGAGTGGGTCAAAATGATTCTTCAAAGACTAGAAGAGTCCATCCTAAGTCTGGATATGATGTGCTATTGAAATAACAGATGAAGAGGATTGTAGATCCACCACAAGAGTGAATGATTCCAACTGAGAATCCCACCAATGTTGAGCCACACCTTCCATCTGGAGACTCACAATTTCAATTGCTTGCTATCAGGAAGTTGGGGCATTGCTCACTGGGGCGTTGGAGCATCGCTCACTGAAGTTGGTGTTGCTTCACCTTGCTCGATTTCCCACTTGTTCCCAAAGTCCGCACAATTTCAATTGCTTGCTATCAGGAAGTTGGGTCATTGCTCACTGGAGCGTTGGATCATTGCTCACCAAAGTTGGTGTTGCTCCACCTTGCTCGATTTCCCACCCGTTCCCAAAAATCCGCTCGCCTTAGTGACGGTTGCAGGAAGCGACGGTTGGAGGACGCGGTGTTGGGTGCTTTGTTTTCAAAGAAATAAATTTAAATTTAAATGTGGCCACAACCTTTTAGAATAAGAAATTTAAATTTAAATGTAGCCACAACCTTCTAGGGTGTTTTGTTAAAGAAATTTAAACGTAGCCACGGTATTCTAGAAAGTGAATTCTATCAGGCCTTCATCCATAGAATTGATCGTTCTTAGTGTTATTTGCATTCCATAGCATCCCATTATATCTCATCCATAAATTCAACCTAAATAATATAAATATTTGATGAGCCATGTTTCAGGTTAGATTAAAAAAAACATAATTTATACAAATATCACATTTTATTTTTTGAATTTAATGTTTATTTCAAAATTGTTATATAAATTATTTCATTAATTTAATATGGTTTTAATAATATTTTAAAACATTAGGATTTTATTATTTGGACTTTGATTTTAAATATTTTCGCATATAAAAATTAAAATTATGTGCTTTTATAGGAGGAGAACGGAGAGGTGACCATGGACGACTAGGGTTTGGGACAGACCTGCAAACGGCAGACCTGCACAGACCACGGCAATCTGTCATCGCTCATCAGTAATAAGACAAACACTATACGACAAAGGAATAGTAAGCAAGCAATGGAAAACCCCCAGGGGGAGGATATGGCGCCTCCCAGCAATGACGCTGAAAACATTCCAATGCATACAAAAGCTGTCAGGAAGGAACACCAGGAAGATGTCAGAACAGAGCCCAAAACTTTGCCTGACAATACGAACAGGAATGAAGCTCCAAGGCGACGTCGGCAACTTGTAAGCCTATAGCTGCCGAAAGACCTAAGATTGAACTCCCAAGTCACCGGATCAACACTCAAATCCAGTACATGAGGGATCATGCGTTGATTGGAAAGTTTATAGGCTTTTGGCCCACAGAGAAAGCTTTGCATGGCTAGATAGCAACCAAGAGGAAACCGAAAGGGCACATTACCTTGCAGTTGGGGCCTAAAGGCTTCTTTACGGTGATTTTCAATTTTATAGAAGACCGAAATAGAGTCCTTGATGGAAGACCTTACTTTTTCAACGCAGCAGGCTTATATCTGAGAGACTAGATTCAAAGATTCAATCCGGACAAAGAAGATTTAAGCTGGGCACCAATTTGGATCCGCCTTTATTCCCTCCCTATGGAGTACTGGGATGAAGACTAACTGCAAGATATCGGGAAAGGTTTAGGGGAATTCATTAAAATTGCGGAGGAGACGAAACTCAAGCGTTATACCTTCTATGCCCGAATATGTGTCTATATGCATCTCAACAAAGCTCTCCTAGACGCAGTAAGTCTGTACCATGATGATTTTGAATGGATACAACCAATAGATTATGAGCATGTTCCATTTCGATGCAGGAAATGCCATGCCCTTGGCCATCTATTTCGAGATTGCCCTTCAAATATGAAAACCTCGACCTCCTCCACTCCGGACAAACCTGACTCAAATGGGTTTACCAAAGTCACCAACCGTAAAAAGAATCACAAAAAACCCTCTTCAAGCCTTAAAAAACTTGTCACCAATGCCTCTATGCCATCTACAAGCAATAGCTTTGAGACCCTGAATCAGCCGGAACTAAATAACTCTTAAAACCCTGACCATTCGGAGGAAATCCCCAAGATGACTCCTCATTCCACTCCCTCGAGCTCTAAGAAGGCCCAAAAGTCTGCGCAATCTACAGACCTTAACTCCGCCTTTCCCAGTCATTCCCTGAAATGGAATACTCAGGGCATGGAGGCTAATAATGTGCAACAGGAAACCACAACTGTAGCAGAAACAACAGCGGAACGAAGTGAGACCCAACACATGGAAGAGGAGCCGGAGAGCTTCGACATTGGGGATATGGAATTACTGGAACTAGAACAAGATTGCAAGAAAAAAGAATACGACAAGATCCCAGAGAGGCAACTGGAAAGCTTAGAAGTCATCCTCTCTAGAGCACAGCAGCAAAGATCTCTAGGCATCCAGCCTGGGAGTCAATGGGATGGTAAAAACATTTCAAAAGACAATAAAAAAAGAGGAAGGAAAATCGATCTTCAAAGAACCATCTGCATTGGGGAAATGCTGGTGGAATCGGGAAGATATTCCAAGCTTACAAAGTATTACAATCCCCTACCTAACAGTGCATCATGAAGCTCATTTCATGGAACATCACAGGGCTCAACAGCCCCGGGAAATACAGACTGATAAAAAACATGATTCAACAGGAGAAACCCCAAGTTTTATTCTTGTAGGAAACCAAATGTAACTCTACATTATTGGACCAAACACTTGCAAAAGCATGACCAGGCAGCAAAGCGGTAGTAGTGGATGCCTCAGGTGCATCAGGAGGACTAGCAATAGTTTGAAATGAACGAGCTATCACTCTAAATAACATTCATGCAAATAAGCATTTCATTAAAGCAACCTTCCATATTACAGGGACAAATGTACATGGTCACCAAACCAATGTCTACTTCCCCCAGGAAGCAATGAATAAGATAGACATACTAAATACTTTAGCTTTGATCAACTCTAAAAGAACTCATCCAATCTGGATCACAGGAGGAGATTTTAATAGGATAAAAAAGATGGAAGAAAAAAGAGGAGGCAGGGCTAAACTGGACAATGAAAGTATTCACTTCAAAAACTTCATCCAAGATAATTGGTTCATAGATATGTCATTCAACAATGGAATATACACATGGAATAACAAACGAGCAGGTGCACAAAAAATTGCCTCTAGATTAGATCGATTCCTGGTATCTGACAATGCAATCCATCTTGGAGGGGACTTCTCGCGTCGATCTTACCAATCTCAGGATCAGATCATTGGCCTATCACATTTCAATGGCAAAGGCCAGGAAACACCACACGAAGGCCTTTCCGCTTTGAGGCTTTCTGGATGTCGCATCCAGACTTTAACAACCTGATTAATACGGTTAGGAAAAATTTCAAACCCTCGGATGGCACAAAAATGTATCAATTCCAATAAAAGCTCAAAAATCTCAAGAACAACATTAAACAATGGAATCAGCTTACCTTTGGCAACATCTTCCAAGCACAAGGCATTCTAGATCAAGAAATGGAAAAACTACAGCAGAGGATCATGACGGAAGGAAGATCTAAAGACCTCTCAGAGCGGGAAAAATATCTACAAACACAAATAGCTGAAAGAGTAAAGCAAGAAGAAATACTTTGGAAACAAAACTCAAGAGTTAGATGGCTTAAAGAGGGTGAAAGAAACACAAAGTTCTTCCATCGCACTACTATCCAAAGAAGAATGGATAACAACATCACTTATATCCAGAATCTGCAAGGGGAACGGCTAGAAAAACATGAGGATGTAGAACAAGAGTTTCTTACTCATTTCAAGCAGGTACACCAAGAACCTCAGATAGATCGAGTGCAGGCTATTGAGAAAATGACTCAGAATGTCTCAAAGATCATAACAGAGGAACACAATCAGCTCCTCCTCAGGCCAATATCTTTAAAGGAAGTGGAGAAAGCCATGCAACAACTCAAAGAAGGAAAAGCGCCTGGCCCAGATGGTTTCACATCCAATTTCTTCCACAGCTTGTGGGATCTAATTAAAGAGGAGGTCTGGCAAGTCATTGAGGAATCCAGAACTAATAGATGGATGCTTCCCTCTTTGAACGCAACCTTCATAGCTCTCATCCCCAAGGAAGAACATTCTCAAACTCCGGACAAATTCCAGCCTATTGCTCTATGTAACGTCATATACAAAATCATCTCCAAAGTTATTGCTTCCAGACTAAAACCTTTGCTTCCTTTACTCATATCGCCTGAGTAATCAGGCTATGTGGAAGGATGGCAAATCACAGATGGCATCATTTTCACTCACGAGATTATTCACTCCTTAAAGCAATCCAAAAAAGCAGGTATGCTCCTAAAAATCGATCTCTCCAAAGCTTTTGATAGTTTAAGCTGGAAGTATATTCAAAAAATGTTGATAGCCTTTGGCTTCTCACCCCCCTGGGTTAGATGGGTCATGAGTCTCATAACGTCTACCTTCTTCTCCATTTTGATCAATGGGATCCCTTCCACCCCCTTTCACTCCTCTAGAGGAATCCGACAAGGAGATCCCCTCTCCCCTTTTCTGTTCGTCATAATGGCGGAAGGACTGGGAAGAAGCATCAAGAAAGCTCTTCACTCCCAGCAATTGAGAGGATTATCCTTTCCCAACACCCCTGCCTTCACCCACCAACAATTCTAGATGATAACATGTTGTTTGGCCACCCCTCGATCCAGGAAGCCCTTAAATTAAAAACCATTTTGTCTAAATTCTCGGATGCCTATGGAGCTTGCATTAACAAGACTAAATCCCAGATCTTTTTCTTTCATACCCCTGCTATAACCCAATCCTCAATTGCTCGGATCATGGGCTTTATGATAGTTGCTCTCCCCTCCAAATACCTGGGGGCTCCTATGATAGATTCTGCTTTAAAGCACTCATCTTGGCAATTGCTCTTGGAAAAATTGGAAGCCCGTCTCTCTTCGTAGACTTATAGAGCGCTAAACATGGCAAGCCGTCTAGTCTTAATCAAAGTCATGCTACAATCCATGCGGCCTTACCTTTTTTCAGTTTTGGCAGCGCCAAAATGGGTTCTCAAAGAAATTAAACATCTTCAAAGAGCCTTTTTATGGGGAAACACAGGAAAGAAGCGAAAATAGGCTTTGGTAAAATGGGATACAATATGCCTTCCGAAAATTTCCAGAGGTACTGGGCTTCGTGATCCTCAACATAGTAATGCGGTCATGGGAGCACGCATATGGTGGAAATGGATGTCGGAACCGCAGACTCCCAGGGCTATCCTTTGGACAGCAAAATATGCCAATAATCGACCAATAGATAACTTAATCTGACTCACAGAAGTTGGCCTAGGCTCTCTAATCTGGAATGCAGCTAAACAACACAAGGATTTAATTCAACAACACAGCTTCTGGGAAATTAGGAATGGTAATAATGCAAGGTTCTGGGAAGACTCATGGCAATAAAGACCCAAGCTGAAGGACCTGATCAAACCCCACCAAATACAGGATTGGGAAGGACAATTGATGGTAAAGGTAAATCAACACTGGAGGCCTACCCACACACTAGGATACAGGCAATGGATGAACTCGGATCACATCATCAGGCAAGGCACACAGCTCATCAAGGACAATCTGGAAACAGAGCTATCAAATAGGAAAATACGCTACTCTGACAAGAAGGATATAATTAGATGGGGTTATGAGGCGAGAGGAACTTTCACTACACAAAAGGCTTATAATTTAATTGTAAGAAATCAAATAGTCAAAGGCCCACTATGGAACAAAGTATGGACTCCCACTATTTGGCCAAAAGTTTCCTCTGGCTGCTACGCCAAAATAAAATCCTCACTTGGGACAACCTATGGAAAAGAAGCTTTCATGGGCCTTCTATGTGTCCCAACTGCAAACAGGTGGAAGAAACCACTGAGTACCTCATAAATTCCTGCCCATTGGCAAATTGACTATGGGAAAAAGTTAGCTTCAGATGCCAAAAATATGGACGAGTTAAGGAGGATATCCCAAACACTGTGTGCACTTGGGCAATCAATCCTTACAAAAGCAAACTATTAAACGCTTTATGGAAACTTATCTCAGGTTTCCTCATGTGGATTGTTTGGAAAGAAAGAAATCGTCGCATCTTCAAGGACCAATCCTCCCCTTTAGAAGTCCTATGGAATAATATGTGTCAAAACCTTCGGGAAACCTTAATGCTTCAAACATGGTATGAAGAAGATTATCCCACCATTCCACAGGAACAGAATATATGGGCAAACTGGAACCTTCAGTGGAACCATATGCAAGCAAATCAGGGCAAGACTTCATCACAAGGAAAGACACCAGATAGATGGATCCTTCCACCCCAGCATATGATACAACTTAACTTTGACGGAGCATCTAAAGGTAATGCAGGAAAAGCAGGATACGGAGGAGTCTTCTGGGATCACAAGGGCATTCCTCTTCTAACCTACATCGGCTCTATTGGTTGGGATACGAATAATTCGGCTGAATTAGAAGGGATATGGCAGGGGCTTCTCCTTGCTCAACTCCATGATTTCTTCCCACTTATAATTGAAGGGGATTCTCATTAACATGGTTAATCAGATACTGCAGGGGACTCCATCACACAAAGTTGGAAGCTGTTGGAGATTGGCAGAATGATTAGAGCACATTGAACAATGGCTTTCAACATATAGAGTAGTAACCCTTAAACACACTCATAGGGATGGAAACAAAGTAGCAGATCTTCTAGCTAACATTGGAGTAGACACTGGAAGGACCTTACATGCAGGCATACTTAATACTATCGCCACTACTCTTCAGTTACAAGAATACAATGAATTGGTGCAGATTGAAATGGTACAGGAAGAAGAAACGCACTCGGATGCAGGTGATTATCATGGTCATTAAGATGATGAGACGGTTGGGCAGCAGAAGGGCTGGCCACATAGCCACCTGCATCTTCCCCCATGCTAACCTAAGACGCATTCAAGGCACCTCGCAGGCGCCATTTAATGAATGCTATGGTCGAGACAGAACCACAACACTCATAGCTATGGCGCCTGCAGACCATAATGCAATTCCTCCCCCACTGATCCATTGTGTTTGCCCTCCGCTGGCCGCAGAGCCCTGTTCGCGCACTATAACAGGTAGCAGATGCTGGTTGCTAAGTTGCATTGACCTGGGCAACAAATTTCATTATTCCCACTCCAGACTCTGCAACTTAGCTCAAGCCAGACTGCCTTTGTCCATTCTTCGCGCAGTTACTCCACCATCCCCTCTACTGTTATCCCAGCTTTCAATCCTACCATGGTCCGACACTGAATGTGAAGCAGGAGAGGAGGCACTCGCTGTGGGAGCTTCCGCCCTCCTGCAATGCCCAGCCCTGACTCTGTCTCCCCTGCTTCCTCAGCTGACAATCCCAATTCGCATAGCTCCTTCTCTAGGCGTTACCCAAACACCCACAGCGGAAGGGGAAAATCTAGGTTCCATGGCACAGGAAGGGGGGATGCGGCGGTTCACACTGCCAATTTTCCCCTACCTCTGCATCTAGCTCCACATACCATGCAATTCCAATTTCGCAACAACCTGAATTGTCCTATCGTCATAGCCACTGTTACAATCACTTTCACTGAAGAAACTGACCCGCCAACCTCTCTGCCTGAGCACAATGTTGAGCCGAACAGGGCAGAACCAAGCATCAGGAGCATTCGCAATCCCGGCAATCAGCAAGCAGACGAAGATAGAGCCACCCTTCATGGTAAAGAGTTGGCTGGCAGCCAGCAAGCTGCGGAAGGCAAGCTTGGTGACACGCAGGCCTCAGGCAGTCAACTAGGTGACACGCCTGGAACGCGAGTGGGCACAGGTAGCATCGAGGGTGTTCATCCAGCACATGGCAGTGGCACGTTAGATGAGGATGATGATTCAGACAAATATGCATGTCCGATTGTGGAAGAACCTGCCCCAAACAATCTCTAGTTTCGACACTTGGCAGCTAGGTGTCGCTTTTGCCAACCAAGTGTCGCTTTAGCCTGGTGGATGCTTTTTCTTAATGACTGGGCAATTATGGTTAAGTTTGTGTGTTTTTCTGGTTATGACTCTGCAATGTCTAAAAATTTTTGTTGGTTTTTTGGTCAAAACTGATGACCCCTGTGTGGGCTTTTTGATTTCTTGGACTGGTTTCCCCTCTGTCGGGGCAGTCAATGATAGACAGTCTTACTGTGTGATGAATGATGTTCAGTACTTTTGAGGCCAGGCCTCACTGTAACTACTTTTTTGTATCATACTAATAAAACAATTTTACTTAACCATAATTAAGTACGGTTGATAATGGCAATTGAGACGAGTCTAACCCAGAGTTCATCTCATAACCAACGTAAGAGTACATGGTGTCAGTTCATCTCATAGCTAATACAAGAGTATATGGTGTCCCAGGGTTTTATTGCCTCTGACAACGTATTTGTTGGTAGCTTACGGAGCTTTTATTTTTATATTAAAAAAATATTTTAAAATTATAAACATTATTTTATTAAAAAATTAATATATCAATAATTATTTATAAATTAACATAAGAATGTTTTAATTTATTTATTAATTTAATTTATGTTAAAAAATTAATATCAATTTAAAAAAAAAATCAATATATTAAAAATTATTTATAAATTAATATAAGAATATCTTAATTTCTTTATTAATTTAATTTAATTTATGTTAAAAAAAGTTAATATCAATTTAAAAAAAAAAGAAAAGACATTTAAAAGTTTTTCCTAAATATTTAAAAGTAACATTACTTTTTAAATAAAAATATTCATGAAAAGTATTATCTTTATAACATCATTCCAAATGAAATAATAAAACCTAAATTGTTATAATATATTGCAATATTTTTTAAGGATGTAATTATAATAATATTTATTTATTTAATTGGAGTGAGAAGTTTTGGAGAATTATTAACTTAAAAAGATTGATTCGTATTATTTCATCAAATATAATTATTTCATAAATGTCACAAATAAACCAATTATAACTGGGTTCTAGGAATTTGAACTATAGAACAAAAGAAATAAATTCTTCACCAAATAAATTTTAACATTAATAACACAATCATGTATCATCTATATAGCTTATGTAATATTTTTAAAATAATAATAATATTTTTTTATTAATTTTTAAAAAAATCAAAAATGATATTACAATGTTTTATTATTGATATTAAATTTATTAAATAATATTTGATAATAATAATTATAATAATAATATTTTGATATTAATATTAAATTAAAAAATATATATATATTATAATAATTTTAAAATAAAAATTTCACAAGTATCAAACATTTTATATATATATATATTTATTTGTTATTTATTTATTTTTTTTTTTTTTTTTTTTTTTTTTTTCTTTTTTCTTTACGGATTTATTTTTTAATACAAACAAAAATAATGTATTATGTTAATAATTCAACTTGAATAACAATTCAAAAATACAAAAATAACTAATAATAAAAACCATGAAAAATATTAATAATAAAAATTATAATAATTCATAATAAAAAGCAGTAAAAGAAAAGAAATTGCATTTCATCACCCATACACTCTAAGCTCAAATATAATATTCTTTTACGATTCTAATATTCTTTTACGATTCCTGATTAATTCTCTGTATGTACACTTACAAATTGACGAACTACTTGTATAGATATTTCTCGCTAATTCTCTATAATTATGCACATGCTCATTATGTCCACATTCCACATGATCGATCCCAATTGCATAAATATTTCTCCCTATTTCACTATAATTATGCACATGCTAATTATGTCCATATTCCACATGATCGATCCCAATTCCCTAGTATGCACCAAATGACAGTGACTAATCACACCCAGGCTCCACCAAATGACAGTGATTGATCACCCCTAGGCTAGGAATTTCAAATCCGATGCATCCTAAAGTCTCTACAACTCTAATTTCATTTCAATCATTTTACCAAAAAATGTTGAAGGGTTGGGAAATCCACCTGCCATTAACACCTTCAAACCCCAGAGCTATTGAATCATAACTATGTCAATATGTCCTTGCTAATCATCCAACTATAACCACATGAATGTAATACAACAAAAAAATAATCATTCAATACGAAGTATATGAAATGGATTGTAGTTATGCTTAAAAGACATTAGAAGCCATGTCCCAAGCCAAATGCAATACAAAAAAAGAACCATTTCAATATGAAGTATATAAAAATGGATTATATTTATGCTTAAAAGACATTAGAAACCCTATTACAAGCCATGCAAGTTCATTATTATATGTAAACTCTTTAGTGTTGAAATGATGATATAAATGAGAAGGGCTACTACATAAATAACACATGGTGATAAATCATAATAGCATGCCTTTGTATCTCATAATTCATGATTTATTTACATGCACACAAATATGCATCTATTACTATTAATTTCATTGATCTTTTGATAGTATTAATTAATCTTTAAATATAATTTATTTTAACATTTCCACAACATTGATTATATAATTCTAAATTGAAATTTAAATTAATTAACACAACCTATACAACCATATATTCATCTACAAATTTAACAGATATATATAGATATATATATATATATCTAATGAAAGCACGGTAACCCAGAGTACTTTTCCACATTTTGTAGATGGTAAATTAGGTAAACCCTCGGCCCTAGTTACGGGGCCTTACCCCAAGGGAATTGAAGAGCGTCAAACCTATGATCAAAAATAACTAGCAACAATATCAAAGAACTTCACATCTGGCCCTTGAGGCACTTTTTTTCTATATATATAAAAAAATACAAGTGCCAATATTATTTAATTTAACCATTAACGATATTAATTAATTTTTAAATACATTGTCCTTTTACATTCTCACAACATAGATTATGTGATCTTAAATTTAAAATTCAAAATCATTTACACAATGTATACCAATATGATTCTATGCATAAACTTGTAGTGCCCTTATAGTCCTATATAAACTTTGACCTCTACAACACAAAGAAAGAAGTATAATTTCAAAAGAGTTATGGAATAATTCATATGGATAGGGTAAATATTAAAATGTCTTATTAATTTATAGTGGATATAAAAAGATATCTTATAAATAGAATCAAGAAATAATGTAATTATATAAAATATAATATATTTATGTAGTAAAGGTAATTATATTGAAATACAAAAGTTTGAAATAAATAATTTTGTCTTTAGATTGGGTAAATATGGAGGGAGACACGATAACTCATGCATGTCACCCATTTCCCCCTTCGAAGGAAAATACCTTGGTATCATCTTAATGCATGGTAAAATCCCTAGCATGAGACTTAGCCAAATGAGGCAATAACCCTCCCCCAAAGGGAATGCTAGTACGATCCAAGTTGAGACTTCTAGAGCCTATTCAACCTCACAGTCATTAAGATCGAGGGCATTTATGAGAATTATAGGCAAAGGGAGGTGAAGAGAACTAGTGGATTTATGCTTCAGACAAGATGCCTCATCAAAACTAGTGGAAGAGGACAAGTTCATCATCACAAAATACCTCTCTCTTGGGTGTTGAGCAAACATGGTATAGTTATATTGAGTACTATTATTGGTTGGTTTCTCAATCGATGCATTCACAATTTTTCTCTTTGGTATAAAAGTAGAGTGAAAGAGCCCACTCCAAGGGGCATAAGAGTAGAATGGGACCATATTTTAACACATCTTAAGACATAGAGAACTGACCAATCATTATGGAAGAAATTTCTAATCTCATTTTATTTTGAGGGTAATCTTCCTTTATATAATCAATTTTATGGGTTTTGGTTTTAGTTTTTGGCGAGACCTAAGAAATTGGGGGAAACAATGTTAAGAGGAGAAGGGTAGAGTCAAGGAGGCAAGAAGAAACATGGTCATGGCTCTGCAGGTTGAGCTTCTTCATCCTCCCATCCACCATTCAATGAGAGCAACAAGACACACTAGGGTAGCAAAGCAATGCAACCACGAATTGATCTCAGAGGAGGCATGTCAATTGATGATTGAAGTGGAAAAGTGGATAGTAGAAAAATGTAAAGGATTAATAGAAGGAAAGTTTTAGATGAGTTGGAAGGTTGGCTATCATAACCCCTTCACTCATGCACCAAGGACACAAAGTTTGAAAGGATTGAAAATATGTTTTAGACAACCCATGTCATTTTAGCTTAAGCAATGGAGAGAGCTCAAGCTCTTCATGATGATGCTCTTCAAGAATTGATATTTTTTCAAAAAAAATTCAAATTAATGTGCTAGGGGGTAAGGGAATCTACTTCAAAGTGGAACTAACTTTGAAGGGAGACCTAAAGGTAGTATAGGTAGAACCATTTGGGGAAAATACTACCAACCCTGTCATCTTAGACAAGGTAGACTAAGTAATGGACTTGTTGTTAGCTAGCATTCCCCTTACCACTACTATTGAGGAATATGGAATAATGACACTATCTCAACAAATCTAGGCACTATATTCTAGTTAAGGATTTTTTTCATTTTATCTATTGTATTTTTTGTCAATATCTTAGGCATAGGTTAATAGAAAGATGCATGGACCTATTTTGGGACCTTTGTTTCTATATATTTTTGTTTAGATTATTTCCATAATGGCCAAACTGGTGAAACTGGGAGTTGTTGAGTGGTTTCTTTCCTATAGGCTACTATTCCTCACTCTAATGCTTGTACTCTATCTTTGTTTATAATGTGAATGATTAGTACATTGTAGTTTAAAAATAAAAAAGACAACAAAAGGATATTTATACCAAAATCATAAAAACACTAATTTTTACATCTTTTTCCTGCGAAAAGAAACTCGTTATTTCATTCATATTGAAAAGAAAATACATTTTATATATACACACAAAAAGTGTGCATTCATCAAGGATCGGCCTAGATCCTTGTGTGGTTAATCATTGCATTGATTATACTACTAGTGTATATGCTTACATTCTTCCGACAAAAAAGTAAAAGATAAAAGATAAAAATAAATATAGTACAATTAGGGAGAACAAGTAATGTATGCATCACCAGTATTCCCCTTCTTTCCCTTCTTCTTTTGGACCACGTGCCAGACCTCAAGCTTGGGATCCACTGGAAACAGGGTCAAAACACCCATCGACGACTCTGATGGGTTTTCTTTGTCTGATTCTAATCCTTCTGACACACGGGCTTGCTTTATACCCCCTATTTCATCCTCCCTTTGATTCATTTTTTGTTCTAATTTTGTCACCTGTATCGGTATTGCGTATGTCCGACACTGATTATAAGTAGTATCAATATGATCTTGAATGCCCCCTTCCTCTTTTTCTAAATTCTCCATGATTTCTTGTTCTTCTTCCATCTCAAAAGTGTATATGTCTGTAAACTACCATCCTCTTGGGTTATTTGCCTTTTTTTGGGGAGTTTTTTTTTATGTGCGGGCATCTGTTCTTCAAATGTCTTGTTTGGAAATAGTACCTACATTTGAAAATTGTGTTCTCGTAGTCCATAAATTAGGACCACTGGATATCTTTGTGTTTTAGAATAATGTGATCTAGTAAGCCTTTTCTTAAATCAATCTCCACACATATTCTAGCAAAGGTGAAAATGCCTTTCTTAGTTCAGTCACTGTCCCTCTTTTTGAATTTTCCCAAAGTGTTACCTACATCCTCTATAACCTTATGGTGCAAAAAAGAAAGAGGAAGATTTGTAAGCCTACACAAACCGACATTTTTGAGACCACCATATTTGTTGCATCAAATTCTGAGAACCATGGGGTTATAAAGAGTTCAACATTTCCCCAAAACCAAGGCCCTTCATTTAAAACAAAATCATATTCTTTCTCTATATCAAAATGTAAAATGAAGAATCCTTTTGAGCATAGGTATAGGTCATAGTTAGTTGTCCATGAGGAGAATATCCATTGATGTAATGCTTTTGGTTTTGGCCAAAACCCATTAAATCGACAAATGGTTTCCTTTTTTGCATGGTAGAGAAGAGGGTATTTACCTCTCCAAAATCAATTTCCACTATTGGGGGGAGCTCCATTTGTTCAACGATAGTGTTGTCCCGAGATGTTTTGTATTTATTCTATAGGGGTGGAGGTTTTTTTTAATACCTCTTTAAAATAGGTGGCTGTCCCTTTTTTAATACCTCTCATCCCCATATTCAATATAATAGTGGATTCCCTTTGTATATGATATTCTTTAA
The DNA here is from genome assembly GCA_031772625.1 of Pinus tabuliformis. Lineage (NCBI taxonomy): Eukaryota > Viridiplantae > Streptophyta > Pinopsida > Pinales > Pinaceae > Pinus > Pinus tabuliformis. The sequence continues at coordinate 16,148,422 of CM062815.1, read as the reverse complement.
TATGGCTTAAATTTTCAAGAACCCTCCCCTCAAATTATAGATTTTTTCAAAGGACTCGTATGCCCATTTATCCCCAATACTTTTTTTCAATTTTTTAACAATGTCTAAGCTCCTCACCTAAAATATTAAGGTCTTCCCATATAATTTTTTTATAAAATTTTGAAAAGGAACTCGAGCCTACACGCTTTGACCTTTACTTAGCTCAGATCCAGAAAAATGGAATTCCACAATTTGAGAAGGAAAGACCCAAAAATTTAATGAGAACAAACTACCAATCATAACCATAAATGTCTAAATAGAGCAAATACTAAACATCGAAGAGAGGGTCTGTGGGGACTTAAACAGAGACCCATAACAGGCCTTTAGGTCATGCCGCTCTTTTGCTCCATATTTTTCATACCCTAAAAGCATATAAACCTTGTAACCCCTTCGCATCTGAACTAGAGCAAATGTGCGCCGCAGTACCAATCGAAAAGTCCATTTACATAAAATTTGTAATATTCCTAATGGAAAAATTAACAGTAATACCAAAACATTTTACAAGGAACAACAAAAGAGATAAGGAATCACAACCCAAATCAAAACATAATAAACACCAACAAAAGATTCCGAGCCATTTCATTAATATATTGAGAACGAATGCATAAAATGATTTGAAATGATATAACCTAGGCTTTCTATGAAAGCTAAGAAAAACTAGGAAAGAGCTCAAACCCAAGCGTAGAAGTGTCCTCGAAGTGATCTGCGCACTACCCATAAATAATTTCTTGTTGGCTATTCACTGGAATGATGATCTTAGGGCTGAATACTCTTCAGAAGGCTTTGAAATTTTATCAACAGGATGCTCTCACCAAACCCACAAAAACCCAGAAATGGTTTGGCTTAAATCTATAACAACCTTACCCCATCTGCCCCGGTGGACCGTCTGTTACACTTTATCCAACTCCTCTTGTATTGTCAGAAGAATGGGATTATTATTATGATTATTATTATTTCCTTCATTCATTTTAATAATCAATTCTCATTCTAGGATTTGGATGAATCCTCTATGATCCTCAACTCTTCCTGAGGAGGAACCCACGAAAGAGGACAAGTTCCTTTGCTTTCGTGGGTTCCTCCTCAGGAATCTCCACTATGTTTACTTTTCTGTAATCTGCTTTACTTGATTTTGTGGGTTCCTCCTGAGATTTTTGCAAGAAGAATATCTTTGCTGGGTAGAGGATACTTGATGGGTTCTGATGCTTCATTTAATTCCTTGTAATTGATCACCAACCTCTTTTTTCCTCTTTTATGTTCTGAGTGTTTGTTGACATAGAAGGTTGGGCACACCCACGAACTTTTGCAGGGTTCAATTAATCTTCTATCCAAGAGTTGTTTGATTTCTTGCTGGCACAAATTTTGCTTTGTAGAGCTCATGTGGTTGGCAGATGCTTTTTTGGTTTGTGATCAAACCCTTTTCTGAAAGGAAGTGAAAAAAAATACTTTTCTCGGAACCAAAATGCATCAAGATGCTCTTCTGTGCATTATGTTCTAAGATTGTGTGCAATGCCTTTGAGAACTTCTTGCCCATGACGGTTAGTATGTTTGATAATATTTTTAATGTTTGACAAGTCTTCAACAGTTTCAGTGACTGTATCCACATTATCAAGAGGAATCCTAATAGAGTATATATTTGTCGCAAGGGCAAATACTTTCTCATTTTGGACACTAAATTTGATCTGGTTCTTATCAACAATCATAGGCATGTGTATTTTTACAAAATCTTGGCCAAGAAGGATATCAGATCCAGTATGGTAATTATACAAAGTAACATATACAATTTTTGAAGAAATATATATAGGAAAATCATGAGCTACATAAGAAATCTTCATGAGTTGTTTGTTAATAACTTTGAAATGTACCTTTGTTGGTTTCTAGTAATAAGTTGGGATAGCTTTGTAATTGTAGCAACTACTCATGGCTCTTGTGTCATTTTGGGAATCCAACTGATAGTTTTTGTATCTTGGTATCTTGATGGAAATTGGAATGACCATAATATCTCCAATGCCACTGATTTCTTTTTGTGGTTCTTCTTCTATGCTCAGTCCAATTGGTGTGTGTGTCTTGTCAAATATAGACAATACAAATTTATAATTGAGTTCGTCTAATTGTTAGACCTTTAGTTGAATCTGTTCTACTATGTTGACCAATTGTTGTCTATATTTTCATAAACTTTATTCAAGTTTTATGATGTCTTCATGGACATCATTGTGGTCAGAGTCTCTGTTGGGTTTTGGTGTAGAATCTGTCCTAAACCATTCTTTAGGAACAAAGTCTTCATCAGGCTGGGACTCCATAGTCAGTGCATCAATTTTCTCTTGGCTTCGTCTCCTTGGGATAAATAGGCTTGGATTGAGTGAATCAATCTATCTCTAAAGACTAGTTATCTGTTGTTAAGTCTTATTAAAATAAAACATAAGGCAATCAGAGAGATATGTAAAATCGCCTTCACTTGTAGGATCATTTATTACTGAAATTTTTTGAAATGCATTTTCAATGTCACTATCAGAATCAGTATTCACAGAAAAGTATTCAAATTTAGAATTTGAGTCACAGACTAAATCCCAATCAGCTGGATTATGTGAGGAGTTGAACAGTTCCATAACCTTATTCTAGATCCCTCTTTTGTTATTTTCTAGACATTTATTTTCCTAGTGATCTTTTCTCCTGCAAATGAAACATTTTTTATTCTCTAGCTGGTTTTGACCTCTTTCTGAATACATATCTATTCTTGGGGAATTTTCTTCCTTGATGCTCCTTCGTTTAGAATGGTTAGGGAATCAACGTCGTGGGCTGGAGCACTTACACTTTTTTCTTTGGGAGATATGAGAACTCTTACTGGAGAAGTTCTTAAAGCATCCAAAGTGGTAAGTTTCTGAGAAAGAGTTGCAAAGATTAGGACTAAAACTTCGCTGTTTCATGACATTCTTTCAGGTCTTATAAGATGCACACTCGTTCCTAAGAATTTGAAGAATATGTTGTTGTAAAGAAGCTAAGGATAGTGCTTGGTGAACAAGCTCTGGAATTTTTCTTGGCATTGATGCTATATAATGACGTAGATGTGCAATATTTTGGTGGTCTAAGATTTTATAGTACAACTTTTTCATGGTGCAATAGTATTCATCTAACAAATCTAGGTTGCACAACATTTGACTCGTGAACTTTTGTTCATAATAGTCAGAATATATTGATAGATTACCAAGAAACGCATGGGATAATGCCATTAACATTGCTTCAAGTGGATCTTAATTTTATAAGATTGCCATTTTTTCAGAGCTTTTTAATGTTTCCCACCAAAGTCTAGCATTCCCTGTTAGTGCCCATGTCACTTGTATGACTACATCCTTTCTTATAGTCTTGAGGTCAAATTTTCTTTGACTGGCCCATGCATTAATCTGTTGCAGTAATATCAGTGTTTGATCTATGTTTAAACAATCAAAATTAATGAAAAAGGTTGATCTGTAGCTGTTAAAAGAGCAGTAGTTTCTTCTCGGGCTTCTGTTGATGACATGTGATGAGCCCATTTAGAAAATGGACTGGTTTGTGACTGAGATCCAATATCAGACCTTGTAGTTCTTGCAGCTTTATGTGAGAAGTTAAGATTCATTTCTCTTATGTTTATAAGACTCACCAGTGTCTTCTTGTCCTTCCATCTTGATTTCATAAGTTTTGAACTTTTCTAACTTGGTTTTAATCAAATCTAGCTTTTCTCTATCTAATCTAGCTCCATCTGTTATTCTTGAAGTATATAAAATTCATCAGAATAGCTTTCAAAGATAAGGTAGAAGATGACTTAGAATTTTTGAAATAAGAAAAATTCAGGCCTTCAGCTTTGACTTCTTCATAATTTGGAGGAGATCTAGGTCTGTGGGGACTTAAACAGAGACCCATAACAGGCCTTTAGGTCATGCCGCTCTTTTGCTCCATATTTTTCATACCCTAAAAGCATATAAACCTTGTAACCCCTTCGCATCTGAACTAGAGCAAATGTGCGCCGCAGTACCAATCGAAAAGTCCATTTACATAAAATTTGTAATATTCCTAATGGAAAAATTAACAGTAATACCAAAACATTTTACAAGGAACAACAAAAGAGATAAGGAATCACAACCCAAATCAAAACATAATAAACACCAACAAAAGATTCCGAGCCATTTCATTAATATATTGAGAACGAATGCATAAAATGATTTGAAATGATATAACCTAGGCTTGCTATGAAAGCTAAGAAAAACTAGGAAAGAGCTCAAACCCAAGCGTAGAAGTGTCCTCGAAGTGATCTGCGCACTACCCATAAATAATTTCTTGTTGGCTATTCACTGGAATGATGATCTTAGGGCTGAATACTATTCAGAAGGCTTTGAAATTTTATCAACAGGATGCTCTCACCAAACCCACAAAAACCCAGAAATGGTTTGGCTTAAATCTATAACAACCTTACCCCACCTGCCCCGGTGGATCGTCTGTTACACTCTATCCAACTCCTCTTGTATTGTCAGAAGAATGGGATTATTATTATGATTATTATTATTTCCTTCATTCATTTTAATTATCAATTCTCATTCTAGGATTTGGATGAATCCTCTATGATCCTCAACTCTTCCTGAGGAGGAACCCACGAAAGAGGACAAGTTCCTTTGCTTTCGTGGGTTCCTCCTCAGGAATCTCCACTATGTTTACTTTTCTGTAATCTGCTTTACTTGATTTTGTGGGTTCCTCCTTAGGAATCTCCACTGTGTTTACTTTTCTGTAATATTCTTTACTTGCTTTCGTAGGTTCCTCCTCAGGAATCCCCACTATGTTCAATTTTCTTTAATCTGCTTTACTTGCTTTCGTGGGCTCCTCCTCAGGAATCTCCACTGTGTAAAAATTTGCATAGTCCGCTTTAAGTCTTATCTATAGAAGGACCTTGTGAAATTCATATATTTAAGGAATGTCCTAGTTGATTTGTTTTAGATATGAAAATGATCATTTCTTTAAGGCTAGTCATGGATTATTTCTTTTGGGGTTGATTTGAAATGAAGAATCTAGAGAAACAAGACTTCCCTCAAAATTCCTATATAAAGGAAGGAAGGGCTCAATTTTACTTACTTCTAAATGATCATAATATTTCTATAATAGAAAAGAAGCATTTTGATGTGAATCACAATTGATTTTCTGTGAATTTCTTTGTGAGGTTCTATCGGTCTGAATCACAATTGATTTTTTGTGATTTCTTTTTGTGATTGTTTCTTTGTGAGGTTCTATGATGTGAATCAATGCCTCTACTTTATCAGATTCATGATGAATTTAAATGTATTAGCCCAACCATAAATAATTTTGGTGCCTTTACCAATTCTTACCTGCACTAGCTACATATCTATATATTCTCAGTGCCTGCAGAACTAAAATAAAAGTAAGTCTTTATGCATACACGCTTTAGGGAAAATCCCAGTCTTCAGAATTATTTAACAAAGTATTTCTTTTTAATTTAGCCCCGTATACGAGACATAGTTCAATTAATTCAGTGTAATACTTAATTTCAACAAACAACATATACTAATGTCTTTAACCAGGGACAGTTCATCACAAGAGATTTAGCAATATTATATTAAAACTTTGAAAATTCTACACTATTACAGTTTATTAAACTTTAAGATATGTGGATTTAATTGTTATTAGTGCATGCATGTGAATGGAAATTATGCAGAAAGTAGAGAAGGACAAAATAAGCACACACACACACACAAGATATGCTCTCTCAGAAACCCTTTGAGGAGAAAACCCAACTGGAAGGTGAGGCTGCTTCGCTCTCTTTCTTTATCTGGAAATATGGATGCAGGTACAAAGAAGTAATATCTGTGGCCTGTGGGCTGCCACATTGCACAGATCCTCTTTGTGTGCTCTACCTCCTATCACTCTTGGTTATCTTTGCTCATCTATGGAACAAAATTCCCTTGAAAGAATGGAATTCCTCTTCATCCTAGTGACTGGTTATAACACAACCTGGTAGCCTACTAGTGGTTAATTTTGACTGAATAAACTCTTAACTAGAATTACAATATAGACTCCTCTAGAGTCTTTTACATCACAAACACGTGGCTAGACCACTTTTCCATAAATAATGGGTTTGATCGTCATCATCCCGAACTATAGGTGTGAAAACAAGAAGGCCAACATATGAGTGGCACAACTTTTGCATACAGACTCCAGTTAACGCACTTCTTGCGTCGTTGGAAAGATATTTGTGTCTAGAATAGCATTAAAAGGTGTTGCATTCATGCAACAAACTTTTACCCCCAAAAAAGCATCATCTGATGCCTCAAAATGCTCCCATAAGGTTTGAGACCTCGTTTCGCCAAACTAGGTCCCACTAGTAAAAATGGTGCCGCAAGCTGATTCCTCCTCCTTTTTCACTCCAAATGGATGGATATGGATGAAAAACAATAGAATGATCCAATTAAGATTAGACCTCCCCATTTTGGGAGAATTTTTGTCGTAAAAAGCTTTTACTAAATGAGGTGAGGAAATTTTTCCTCCACCTTCTCTCTAGTGTACAATTAGCTTTGTCTGGAAGTTGTCCCTTCAACCCAATCTGCCAAAGGTCATGTTGCCCCATATCTTTTATTTCTTTACCTCTTTTGCAAAACTGTATCTTTTGTTAACTCTACTTAAGCGTCTGGTGCCAAATCCTCCATAGAAGGGAGGACCTACTCCTCTTCTTGATCTAGAATGGAAGGCTCATAGAGTTTCAAAATTCTCTACATTCACAACTGAGTAAATGCGCATATGTGGTGGTAAAGTGAGTCGATAGGCATTATAACCCACCTTTTTCAAGCACCTCAAAGGGAACATACATTAGAGCCTTGATTTTTTTACCAAGCCCCTGCAACCTCTCCTTGTTCAACTCTAGCCATACTTTGTCTCCCACCTTGAGTGATTTCTTTGTTCTATGTTGATCATGCCTAGCCTTATACTTCTCCTACGACTTTTGCAGTGTTATTTGTATCTGTAGATGGACTTGCCTGATCTTCTCTATAATTTTTTTAGCCCTAAAATCATCTCCTGTAAGATCTTGCCTCACTCCTCCTTGCTGCCCATATGCAATATCCAAAGTGCAAGGTGGAAAATATAAAAAACAAGTCTCAAATGGGGACTTTCATGTAGAAATGTGGACTGCTCTATTATAAAAATGTTGTATATATACCTGATTTTCATCCCAGGTTTTCAGATACTTTGGTTATATCCCCTCAGAAGTTGCACCAAATTCCTGTTGACTACTTTTGTTTTCCCATCTATCTATGGATGGAATGTTGTAGATCTCTTTAACTTTGTGTCCATATTCTCTCGCAATGTAGTCTAGAAAGCATTGAGAAGTATTGTGTCCCTATCTAAAATGATGCTCCTTGGTATCCCAAAGTGCACCCAGACCTATCCAAAGAACAAATTTGATGCTTCTTTTCTGTTGATGGTCTTTTTATAGGGCATCAGAACACACATCTTGCTGACCCTGTCAACTACCACGAACAGGTAGTCATGTCCCTTCCCAGTTGTCTGTAAACCTCCCACAAAGTCCATGGAAATGCTTTCCAAAGTACGAGTAGGTACAGGTAAGGGATGATATAGACCTTGTTTCCTATCGTTAGGCTTGTTGGTACAACAAAGCATGCATCCTCTTATGAACCTAGCCACCTTCTCTTACATCTTGGGCCAATACACATACCTATGCAAGTTAGCCATGGTCTTTTGTTGGGTGGTATAAGGTGTCTTTTAAAACTCCTAATTGCCTCACATTAATTATCAACCTGAGTACGTCTCTTTGTTTCAAGAGTGTACACAATATGTGCACATGATATATCTACAGAGAGTAATGATTTAAGATAATTTATGAAATTCAATACAAGAGTAAATGGATCAAATCATAAATCTCAAGCTTGTAACTTCAAGGAGAGTAATCTATCTAAGCATGAAAACTCAATCTTAGTGAATCTATCAATCTTAATCAAGAGATTCTAATTGCAATTACGTCAACCGAGTGCACCGTAGCAATAACAGAGCTCTTTCAGTTGAATCTAAACTACTATATAAAAATAAAGCATTTGATCTAATCAATAACACTCTGTCTTTTAATTAACGAGAGATGATTCTTATTTCATAACTAATTCAATCCACAACATAAATAAATGAAATCAATTGACAAAATTAAGAAGTAATGAAATAAATACACAAAATCCACACCAATGAAAGTAAATCAACTGTAAAAACTATAAATTAGAATAATTAAACTTGCAGTAACGAAAAAGTAAAAGTACAAAACAGGGAACAACAGCGAAATCCACCAGTGACCAGGCCCAAGCCGCCAGCGAATACTGCTTAACTACTTCAGAATATCGCGATTAAACAACAACTCAAATTATGTATTAATCATCAAGTTTAAATGTCATTACAACGCGATGTGTTCTTCAAAATCATGCTTCGTATATTAAAATTACAATTGAAGTAAAAAGGCGAGAAGTTCCATCCTTTCTTCTCATTTCTCCCTTCGGAGGGTGGGGGGGGGTCGGAAATGCATATTGATTGTCAGATCGTATGGAGTGAGCGAAGATTAGGTGAGAGATGGGGGCAGGTAAGGTTGGATGTGACGGGTAAGTGAGTGGTGGGGTAGGGAAATAAATGGGGGGAAGATTATAGGATATAGGGTATAGAATAAGGTTAGGGAAAATGATATAAGACCTTTTCCCCCTTTTTGATTTCTTTTCCTGATATTAGGAAAAAGACATTGAGGTATATCATCAAACCTTAAAGAGCTTATCATGTCCTTTTTCCTTTTGAAATTTTTCTCAAACTACCTACCCTTATTTTCTAATCTAGCATTTTTTTTTTATTTTTTTTTTGCTGCAGGGTGAAGTTGGACTTGCAGACCGTTCACTTTTTCTTTCATTTCTAACTTACTCTATCACTTATTTCTCCCATTGGTCCAGATTAAACAGTTGAATCAATTTTATTTCTACCTAGCTACTGATTTGCTAAGATTAAACTGTTTGGCAAATCTTTATTTTCTACCTTATCAACAAAAATTGAAATTTGTTCAATCATGCTTAAACTGTATGATTTGAACAACATTGGGGGTTTTATTTTTCTCTTTTGTTCTTTTTTTTCTTTTTATGTACCCTCTTTTCATTTCTTTTATTTTCTCCTTTTTTTTTTGTGAAATAGATTGAATATTGGAACCTATGAACAATTTGAAATCTGCAAACTATGAAATACTCAATCACCTTGAAATCCTATAAATTATAGGACCCTAACAGTGGCTCCAACTAGGGATGGCACTTCTCAGCTTGAAGTGTCAAGAACACATGACCAGTAGCCTTGAATCCTTCAAATCTGCAATATCTTCAGTCTAATTTCTTTTTGTCAAATGAATAATCCAACAAAAAACTTGAAGTACTATGATATTTACAATGGAGTGAGGAAATATGTGTACTCAAGAAAAGTAATGTTTCAGCATCCTGCCATTGATAGGACCTCCTAGTAATTCTGTTCCATCTAACTCCTTGAGGAAAAATGCATTATTCCCTCTCAAAGCTGAAATAATATGGACCCTTCAAAAGATTTTCAAATTTACCATGTTTCCCTTTGTCTTCTCTTCTTGAGTCCCATTTTAACACTTTATCTCCCAAGTTGAAATCATTAGCTTTGGTTCTTTTATAAAAAATCTTCTTTATGTTTTCCTGGACAACCTGAGTTCTATTCTATACCACTTCTCTGGACTACTGCAATTGAATTGTCTGATATATCCTTATTTGTATATCATTTGGTTCACTTTGTAGCCACTAAATGATCTTCATGACTGGCACTCCCATGGAAGAAGGGAAAACTGCATCTATTCCATAAACCAGTTGAAATGGGGACATGCCAATGGATTTCTTTGTAGTCAATCTATCAACCCATAATGCATAGATCAATTTGTTGTGCCATGACTTTTTATTGTCCTCCAGAATCTTCTTAATGATGTTTACCAAACTCTTGTTGGAAGATCAACCAACCCATTATCTTGAGGGTAATAAGTTGTTGAATGACCCAAAGAAATATGGTACTTATGACAAAAATCCACCATCTTTTTTTATTAGAAAGTTGTAGCATTATCAGTGACCAGTTTCCTAGGACAGCCAAATCTGGAAAGGATATTGGTTTCAAGGAATTTTATAATAACATAATCAATAGCAACTCTGGAAGGGATGGCTTCTGTCCATTTGGTGAAGTAGTCTGTGGCTGTTAGGATCCATTTGTGTTGGGTGGAGGATGGTGGATGAATCTCACTAATGAAATCCAATCCCCATTGTTGGAAAGGGCTTTCAACAGAGATGGGTTTTAGGGGCAAAGCTAGTAATTTTCTCTTCCCTTCAAAGATTTGACATTTATGGAAAGTAGTCACCGTCTTATGGATGTTTGGGAAAAGTGTAGGCCAATAGTGACATGCTCTAAGGATTTTATTAGCAGTTGTCTTCCAATAAAGATGGCCTCCACAGTCACCTTCATGAAATTCCTACATAACTTTGTCAGCATCAACTTTTAACAAACATTTGAGTAAGACACCTTCAGCATCTTTCCAATACAATGTATTATTAACAATGCAAAATTTGACTGCTTTCAATTTAAGAAATCTAGCCTTTGTTTTAGATAATCCAGGAGGAGCATTCAAATTGAACATAACATATAAAAGGTCTGCATACCTGGGGGAATTTAGATGTGCCTCGTCTGTCGATGGAGTCAACAGTTCCTCAAGATCATCAAAAACAAATACCATGTTGATGTCTAATGCATTGAAATTTGATTCAGCCATTAATTTGTCTAATCCTTGTCCTTTGATCAACTTGGTGGGCTTGATTTCTATATCATATTCCAGAATCACAACTATCCATTTGCCTCTCTTCCCATCAGGTCCATTTTGTGTGAGAATATCTTTGACAACTATATTAGGCACATAAGCAATGATATGAGGATGTAAAATGTAAACCCTGAAATCCTTTATTGCTTTGACTAGAGCAAATGCCTGTTTTTCCATGATATTGTATTTTAAAGAAGCATATCTCAAAGATTTGCTAAAGAATGCTATTGGTTGTTCATGTCCTTCATTGTTTTTCTGTAATAACACATCAGCAATAGTAGGTTCAAATGCAAAAGAAAAGATAATGAAATCTTTAGTGAAATCTGGGTTGATTAAAACTAGAGCTTCTGTTAATGCATGTTTGACTAGATCAAAAGATTGTTTGGCTTCAACATTCCATTTAATTTCTGTGTCTTTCTTGAGCATGTTTGTTGTATTTCCGAGTAGTTCAGCAAGATTTGGTATAAATCTTCTCAAAAAAATCATTTTTCCAATAAAAGGTTGAAGTTCTTTCATGTTTCTTGGATGACTGATTTTAAAGATAGCTTCAATCCTTCTGGGGTCAATTCTGATTCCATCTTTGGAGATGATATGGCCTAAAAGTTTTCCTTCTTCAAGAACAAATAACGTTTTCTTGGGAATAAGGGAGATACCAAAATTTCTGCATTTTTCAAATACTTTTCTTAGATGTGCTAGGTGTTCTTCATCAGTCTTTGAAAATACAGTGATGTCATCAAGATAAATCTCAATGAAATTTCCAATTTCATCTGAAAAATCAATGTCCAGTGCTCTTTGGAAAGTAGCACATGCATTCATTAATCCAAAAGGCATTTTTACATGCATGAAAGTTCCATAAGGAGTAGTAAAAGCAGTTTTATCTTGATCATGAGGATGTACCAAAACTTGATTATACCCTGAAAAACCATCTAACAAGGAAATCCTACTAGAACTCACTACCCTTTGCAGTATGTGATCCATCTTTGGTAAGGGATAGTTGTCTTTAAGGGAAACCTTGTTTAAATTTCTAAAGTTGATGCACAATCTTATTTCACCAATTTTCTTCCTTGTGGGCACAATATTGGATACCCATTTAGAATATCTAATTGGGACTATGATCTTAGCCTCATACATTTTCTTGATTTCCTTTTGCACCAAAGGCATTAGGACAAGGTTTATCCTACGCAATTTCTGTTTGAATGGTTTTTGGTCTTCTCTGATTGGAATTTTATGTTGTATAATGCTAGTATCATAAGATTTTAAATCCTCATAGCTCCAGGAAAACACATCTACAAATTCTTTGAACAGAGATATATACATTTGTTTAGCCGTGAGAGGGAGTGATTTTGACAATTTTATGATTTTGGGGTTCATTTCACTTCCTAGATTGCATTCCTCAATGTTTATTCCTATTGGTTCCATTTTTGGCTTTCTAGCAACATCATTAAAGTCAAACAACTCTTCCAAAGGGGCAAGCCCTCTAGGTAAAACATTATCTTTGAGTTGTAGTACTTTGAATTCTTCTTTTTCTGGATCTTTATGTATTTCAGTTTTATGTACAGTCTTATTTACATAAAAAAAATTCATCAGAAACAACAGGTTGATTTATACTAATATGTACATCAGTTTGACTATCTAGTTCATCTTCCATATCTATGCTGCTATCCTCAAATTCATCCTTTGATTGTAGAAAACTCTCAATCTGTTTATCACTTCCAAAAACTTGCCAGTATCTCATGTTATCAGGCACTGCAGGATGGTGCTTCACTTCAACTGTGTATTGTTTATTTGGATGAGGTAATTTGCAAGTGCTGGCTGAAAAAGCTAATCCATTTGCCAGGGCATTCTGGAGCCTAGGGATCACAGCAAGGTCATACTCTTCAAATGTTTTGAGAAAATCAATCACAACATTTCGATATTCTCTCAATCTAGGATGTTTTGCAGAGTATTGACCTTTAATTTGTTTGATGATGAGTTTAGAGTCTCCTTGGACATAAATTCTTTTAGCACCTACCCTTTTAAGCAATTTCAAGCCTAAGAGTAATGCCTCATATTCTGTTATGTTGTTTGTACACAGAAAATTCAATTTGTAAGAATGACCTTCAGCCTGATTAGTTTTTGAATTGTACAGCCAGACTCCTGCTCTTGCCCCTGTTTTACCACATGAGCCATCAAAAGTCATATTCCAGAGAGGTTCTGTTTCAGGGTCCTGTTGGATAATGGGTGTTTGAGTGTCAAGTCCTTCACTAAGATCATTTCTTACCTGATCGACCTGTGTATCTATGTTTCCATCATTGTACAGTATGAAAGAATCAAGATCAGTATGGACGGAGTAGAGGGGATAGTTGTTTGTCTTTTCTTGGCTACTCACCATATATTTTATTAAGGTTTCTCTATACAGTCTCCTTGGTTGGCCAAATACTAGTATTGTGGCATATGTCATATCCATTTGAAGTGTCCCTTGTAACTTATCTCCCCAAGATCTTGATAATAGCATACCATACTTAGGAGGAATGTCCGCTACTACTATATCCATCACTAAACTTTTTGCTGGTATCTGGGCTAGCGTGACACAAAGATATTTAATGAGACGTAAGCATCTAACCTTGCTGGAATCAAATGAATATAGATCTTTGTATGGTCTAGTGATTTCAAGTCCAAGTTTTTCCATAACAATCTTTGGCATGAGATTATGTGATGCACCTGAATCCAACATGGAATTGTGAAGGATCTTGTCATGAATATTAAGGCTGACATAAAATGGATGAACACCTCCTTCTTGAGGCTTGCCATCAACTTCTAGTCAAAACAAAAGTTCAGGTTGGTCATCATTCAAGTTCACTGTATCAGTGTTTTCTCCTATGTTGAGTACTTTTAGAATCTGGGACCTATACATATTTTTGTTTACCAGTTCAGTAAGAGGAATAAAGATCTTGAGTTTAGCAATTTTATTCTCAATACTGAAGGGTGCTTGATTTTTATGCAAATTTGAGAAATCATTCCTTTCAGCCACAACCTTTGTTATGAGTTTTTTTTGCTGACTTGTAGTAGGCACTCCAGATTGGACAGCTTTAGTTGAGAAATCAATTGTTTTTTTAGAAACATTTTATGTGTTTCTCCTTTCTGGATTGTTTTCATTTTTCTTAGAGCTTTCAGCTGTCTTATTGGGATCAGGCTTTAGAGTTTTCTTGGCAGAGTTATTGGAATCCTTTTTATTTTAGTTATCATTGTTTTTCTTGCTCCTGAGATTATATTGTCCGTGGAATTCTAAGATATCATTCTCAATCCATGTTATAGTCATCAGATTCTTCAGATTCTAGTTCTGTTTGAGTTAATAAAAACAATTCTTTTTCTTCTAGTGTAAGAAAAACAGAACTATCTTCATTTGTTCCCATTAAATTAATTTTATTTTCCTCAACTTCTTCAACTAAACGTATATCTTCATCAACTTAATTTTCTTGAAATGGCGGCCTAATTTGTTGATCTGGGCCTCTTTGATCTCTTTGTCTAATTTGTGGAGTGTTTCTCCTAGGGTTTGGATTTTGGTTTTGTTGGATAGGTGGGTTCTCCCTAGGAACATTCCTATCATTTATCTTTATTCTCTCCATCATTATTTCCATGGTCCTTACTAAGGAATCAATTTTGGCTTCTACTACAGAAGTTGATGTTTCTTCTCTAAAAGTCACTTGTCTTTCAGTTCTCATCCTGTCTCTTTTAGCTTGTAAATTGGCCTCTACACTCACAACATCTCTTTGCATTGCTTCTAGTGTTGGATAATTTCTTTCCCTAAGCTGGTAAGACATATATGAATCAAAACCATCTGGGAACTTCATCAAGGCTAAATCCTGGGGTGGTTTAAGATTTACATGTATTGCATTATAGGTATTGTTGAATCTAGCACAACAATCCTATACACTTTCACATACCTCCCTTTAATATTTTCATATTTTGATAGAATCTATAAAGGATTTTTCTTGACTTCCCATCTATTAAGAAAGGTTTGGTGGAATGCATGGAGATCATTTATACTATTTGCAGGCAAAGACTTAAAGCATTTTCTGACTTCTCCTCCTAAACTTTGAGCAAACATTCTGAGGTTAATACTTTTGTCATCTACCTATTGCAGGTCAAAACAATCATTCAATTTATCCACACGTTGTTAGGTTGTTAAAGAACATGTCCCATCAAATAGTGTGATCTTGGACTGATAGTCTTGTGGCATATTAGCCAATGGGGTTGGTAACACCAAAGGAGCATACTTGGCAGCCATGATTGGTGGCGGTGGTGGAGAACCACCTTAAGGAAGTTGAACAATGGGTGAGGGAAGTTGAACAGTGGATAAGGTTGGACAAGTACTAGGTGGAAATGAGAGTAAAGGAATTTGAGCAACCTTATGTTGAAGGATGAAAAAAGGGGTAGGAATTATGGAGGCAGTAGGACTTGGTGACTGAATATGTGCAGGTTAAGATGTGAAGGAGGAAGTTGCTATGTTTAAGAAATTAAATTCTACTGAATGTTGGAGATAAGAATCATCGATTAGGGAGGTGAGGTCTGTCACTAGATCTTGTAGAGTATCAAAATGCTGTAAAAGTTGAAGATCTGATTCAGTTTGTGAAAAAACTTCTCTCACTGGGCTCTTTGGTAAGATTGATGGATCAAAGATAATATGATCTTTCCAATTCTTTGATTTAGTCTTGAATAGGACTTGTTCAAAGTGTAAATCAAACTAGATATCTTGAAAGGTAAAAAAAAAATTTAGGAAGTGAATTGGCTCTGTGAAGAAATCTACTGCTTGTCTGGCTCTCAGTTCTAGGAGTTTTCCTTTAGATCTTTTCAGGATTGTCCACTATGCTAGGAGGATTTGGATCTAGATGGGATCTAGTAGAGATTCTTTTGGGAGCAAGTGTTCAGATCTAAGACACAAACAAAATGAAAATACAAAAAAACAAAAAAACCGATCTTAGGATAAACTTATCATACAAATCTTTTAACTGAGTACTCTGAATTCGAATGAAAGGATAAATTTTCAGTAGTTCCCCAGTATGGTCACCACTATGTTATCGTTCTATGATTTTGAAGATTGGCAAGACAATTTCACAAAAGGTACATCAAACTGCGTAGAAGTCTAGGATCTAGCCCTCCCAGACCCGGAGAGGGCTCTCTCTGTATATTTAGGATTTAGCTTTATTTCCAATTCTTTAATGTGTTAGGCTAGATAAAATAATGAAAGAAATTTATCACTTGATTGCTTGGTTGTTTGGTTGTTTGGTTGGGGTAGATCATATTTGAATCCTTCCCATTGGGCTATGGAGTCAAAGGCTGGGTGGTAACATCAATTTTACAAAGCACTTACAAGGCAAGCTAACTGTCTTTATTGGATCTAAATGCAGAGTGAGAAACGAGATGACTAAAAAGTGATATCAATAATGATTAAAAAGCAGTTAAGTATTTTTTAATCATACATAAGAGGAAAACATTTAGATTGCAAACACAAATAGAAATAAGGTGCTCCAACAACATATCTTAAACTAGAATTTATGCTTTACAATAAGACTTAATGATGCATAAATGAATAAAACAGAGAAAATTTCAGCACAAAAAGGAAGACATCACTAGGTCAAAACAGATCAAGTATCTTGTAGATGGTCCTTTTATTGATGCTCTAGCTCAAAATTACAATGCTCCAAAGAGAAAAGATAGTTCCTATGACTTGGGTCCAACCCCTAATGCTTCCAATGCATGAAGTATTTAACTCAAAACCTACAACGATTTGACTTATACACTTGGCAATCTGTTATTAATTACAACAAAAGAAAATTGACTAGTGTAACCACGAAGTGGCCATCATGAGAAAACTGGGACACCTGGTCCTCTTTTTCAAGGATGTTGTTGTTGAGAAATTAATTCTCTTGTAGTGGCTCTGCTGACTCAGATTTACGTTGTCACTTCAATCATCTTTGTCTCGTTCCTCCTGATAATCACACAGGTCACTCCATGCTTCTTCATCTAGAACCTTGATCTTAATTAACCTCCTGTATATTTCATCAGCTTCAGTGTATTTTGCAAAAGTGGGTTTAACCACAAAAACATGTTTCAACTCATGCTCAATGTAGATTTGATTGTCGATAGCTTCCAGCAATGCCTTTCCTGTTATGTTGCCTTTGATATTGGAAAGATTTGCTGCATCCTTGGCTATGCCCTCGAGTTTCTTGACATAGTCCTCTCTGGCCATGAGTTTGTCGTTGATAACAAACAAAGAAGGGAGACCTTTCTGGTTTAAAGGCTCAATCCTGTTGAAGAACCTGTTCACTGTTAACTTCAGATTTTGACATTTTTCTTCTAGTTGCACATTCAAGCTCTTCTTAGTCAACACATTATTCACTTGAAGTATAGTCTCTGTCCTGTTTGCTACTCCCAACTCTTCCAGCTCATACCTGTTTCTTGAATTTAAAAATTTGCTTATCTTGTAGCTGTTGTTGGCATGTCTCCCAGCTCTTCATTAGTAGCTAAAATAGCTTCTCTAGCCTTTTCAACTAATTTTTTTGTTCAAAGATAATTTGGATGTTGGGCCAAATTTCATTCATACCATTGATTATATTATTCCAAAGAATCTCCTTCACTCCTCCTAGGGTGTTCCCAATAGATGATTCTTTCTCTGATTTTTGTAGCCTTTCAATCAAGGTCTTTTCCCTTTGCATCTCCACCAAATGATTAATTTTGGCCCTTTTGATTTGATCCCACAACACATTAACTTGAGTTTATAGCCTCTTAATCTCCTCAGTCTAAAGATTCATACCTTCCATAGATCTGGCTAGATGTTCTGTACTACTTCCTGTCTCTGTAGCAGCAGTTGTTGGTGTGGCTGTAGGAAGAGCTGAGAGAGGAAGAGCTTCCATAGTAGTGTTGGCCATCTGTGTTGCCTTACATTTTTCTTGCATCATTTTCTCCATCTCTGCTTCCATTTTTTTAATTTGGAGGGATTGTTCTATTATTAACTTCATCATATCAGCCTTTTGGCTCTTTGTTTCCTTTATTTCCTTGGTCAAGGAATCATGTGTTACAGTCATTTTGAGTTGCTTCTTCAAAGAAGCAATATCCAACTCCTTTTTCTTGATTACTTCTTCTACTTCTTTTACATCTGAAGGATCATACCCAGTCCTCACTACTAAGTCTTCTAAAGACTTAATTCTGTTGTCCTTTGATTGTGATGAAATCCTTTCCATTTTTAACTGAGATTGAGCATTTGAAAAAGCTACCTGCATTTTCACCAATTTCATAGAAGTACTGCTCAGAGTAGATGAAATCGTTTCACCTATTTGCTTGTGCATTTCCAACTGATCAATTGGGTGAACACTTTTGGCATCAAACTCAAAAGAAGTTTGCTTGTAATATGCTGGAGTTTTGGGCTCTGCTCTTTGTGCTTCCAAAAATGCCATGTGCATCTTGCCCTTTTCTAAATCAAAGGCTGAGAGAAGTCTGCCTTGAGAAGCTGCACTCTATTTAAAAAACTGAGGATAAGTGTTCTTTTTAAATATCTCATTCCTGATTTTAATCTCCCTGAAGGTATCAAATACTATCTCCTCCTTTTCTTTAGTGACATTTGTAGATGAGGAAACTTGAAGAGGCTGTTTCCTTTCTGAAATTGTAGTGGCAGGAAAAGATTTCCCTCCAGGTGGGGATGAGTCTAGAATGTCAATGAGATTGATGATTGTTTGTTGCAGTGATTCCTTGCCCATGTCCATGTGCTTTCTGGGCTTTTTCCTGTATTTCAGTTTGAATTCCTTCATATAATTATCAATCCCTGGCGATTGATCTTCTCTGGGTCTTTTCCCTGTTACTCCCTGTTCTTGTTCTTTTCCCTTTTTTGTTCAGTCTTCAATAGTCTGCTTTTCCTGCTGTCTTGGAGTCTGTGCATTGGAAGAACAAATCACTTGTTCCTCAGCCTCTTGTAATGTGTCAGGCATCCACTCAATCTAGTTCATGTATTTTTCAATTCCAGGCCTTTGAGTGTGAATATAGGCTATTGACTTGTTCTCCACCATTTTCTTGGAGATGATACCCCATGGATAATAGGACCATGTAAAACTGTGGGTGAATTTCATTTCCTTGAATCTCTTATCTACCTCTTCCCCTACTACTATGATGTTAGAAATGAAAGGACCAATCTGGGATTTGACCCTAAATTGTGACTTTTTCTTGGCTGCTACAAAATGCACTTCATCTGCATTGATCATTTGTCTGTTGTATTCAACTGTAAAGATCCTCATGGGGAGGAACTTTGGCAACTTATAAGGAACTAACTCACAGCCATATACTCTTAATTCAGTGTAATTTTGGTACAAGTACCAATGACTTGTTCTTTCTTGGTCTGTCAACTGCATAATCCTTCTAATTTCTTCACTGATTTTGGGTTCTGCAGTCCCACTAAGGAGGCTCATTGCTGGGTGAAGAAACATTTCTACAAATGTTTTGTAGCTGAAGTCTTTTGGGTCCTTCATCACTAATGTTGTCCAGAAAATAATAGATTGTGGTTAAACCCACTTTTGCGAAATACAATGAAGCTTATGAAATATACATGAGGTTAATTAAGATCAAGATTCCAGATGAAGAAGCATGGAGTGCCCTGTGTGATTATTAGGAGGAACGAAACAAAGATGATTGAAATGACAGCATAAATCTGAGTCAGCACCAACCATGTCAACGGAGCCACTACAACAAAATTAATTTCTCAGCAATAACATCCCTAAAAAAGAGGACCAGGTGTCCCAGTTTTCTTAGTGTGGCCACTTCGTGGTTACACTAGTCAATTTTCTTTTGTTGTAATTAATAATAGATTACCAAGTGTACAAGGCAATTGTTGTAGGTTTTGAGTTAAATACTTCATGCATTGGAAGTATTAAGGGTTGGACCCAAGTCATTTGAACTATCTTTTCTCTTTGGAGCATTGTAATTTTGAGTTGGAGCATCAATAAAAAGGACCGTTTGCAAGATACTTGATCTCTTTTGACTTGGTGATGTCTTCCTTTTTGTGCTGAATATTTCTCTGTTTAATTCATCTATGCATCATTAAGTCTTATTGTAAAGCAGAAATTCTAGTTTAAGACACGTTGTTGGAGCACCTTATTTCTATTTGTGTTTGCAATCTAAATGTTTTCCTCTAATGTATGATTAAAAATACTTAACTGCTTTTTAATCATTACTGATATCAATTTTTTGTCATCTCATTTCTCACTCTGCTTTTATATCCAGTAAAGACAGTTAGCTTGCCTTGTAAATGCTCTGGAAAATTGATGTTATCACATGTTTTGTAGCTGAAGTCTGTTGGGTCCTTCATCACTAATGGTGTCCATAAAATAACATATTGGGGTTCACTTTCCTCATTCAACTTGCTCATTGAAAACTGGAACATGTCTGCCTGAAAATAAGAAAACATATATACCAAAACTGAGGAGTATAGAAACACTTCCTCTGTGAAGAAATTGACAAACTGCTTATGGATGGCATCTGCTAGAAATTGACAGAAATTAAAAAGGACAGAGGGCTTGGATTCTGTTGATAAAATATATAGAAAACCTATGATAGCTTCATCAAGCTACTGATCTGAATAATATCCATGTAAATAAGAAAGAATAGTGACAATGTGTCTGGTTCTGTCAGGGAAAACAGAGGAGGAATAAGGAGGATTCTTATTTGGTAGAAGTGTTTGCTCAGTCATGAAGAGTTATCTTAGAAAAGTCTAGTTTCTGATACATTTCAGTGAGAATCTCATGGGAAAAGGGAGTAGTTCCTTCAATAACAGGAGCCTGCATCATTTGCATAATAGACTTGCCATCAATGGTAAACAATATATGTCATGTTGGGGCCATCATTGCCCTTTGCTGTGGATTGTAGCATGAGTGGCATTTCTGGATCAATTCTTGGCAACTGCGGGTTTTAGGGAAGATATAGAAAGGTAAATTAGTGTCCCAAAGGCCTATGTCATCTGCTTCATCCACAAATTTATCCCCCCACCAACTGTATATGTCAAATAAATCAAACTATGAGAGTGTTTTATGTATCTTAAAATCCCTATCTGCCAGTGGTATGTGATCCAAATCCAATGGTGGATGGACCATTGGGTTAAATACCTCCTGTTCTTTCTTCTTGGGTGCCATGGTTGTCTTCTGCAAATGTTTAAAACCTGGACTGCTGAATTTGTAATAGAAGGGGATAAGAAGAAATGGGGATTCAGAGAGGAAGAAAGAAAAGGAATAAACCAGAAGTGGGATTCGAGAGAGGGAATGTGTGATCACTGCAGAAAATAGATCCTTCTGAAACAGTGTTTTTGTATGAGTGTGCTCACTGCTTTCATTTTGTATCCATGGATGGAATTGAATTGTACCTGTAAACAACGAGATCACATAAAAATTTGTAAATGGATACGAGATGGTGCATTTGTAGATTTTTGAGGTGTTTGCCATTGGATTGTCTTGACTTGGCGCGGGTCCGTTGGCTAACGGTCCAACCAATTAAATGTGCAACGACGGGAATGGAGGTGATAGGAGGATGGGACAGGATGGTGTCGTGAGGTGGTGGGAGTGTTAAATGGTTAAAACTGGAGAGTGGTTTAGTTAAAGACATAAACCATTTTTCGGGGGGGGGGGGGGGGGGGGCTTGGGAGTGGTAAGCGGTATGAGGGGGGGGGTGTGAAATCCTAAGAGCGTGACACGTCAGTGGCTTGAAACCACTGATTTCGGACCCGCCCCCTAGATTAACTTTCGGAGGGTGAGGGGGGGGGGGGGGGACAGAAACACATATTAACCATTGGATCATATGGAGTGAGCGGAGATTAGGTGAGAGATGGGGGCAGGTAAGGTTGGATGTGACGGGTAAGTGAGTGGTGGGGTAGGGAAATAAATGGGGGGCGAACTATATGGATATAGGGTATAAAATAAGGTTAGGAATGATATAAGGCCTTTTCCCCCTTTTTGATTTCTTTTCCCGACATTAGGAAAAAGACATTGAGGTATATTATCAAACCTTAAAGAGCTTATCACGTCCTTTTTCCTTTTGAATTTTTTCTCAATCTACCTACCCTTATTTCCTAATCTAGCATTTTTTTATTTTTTTTTGCAGGGTGCATTTGGACTTGCAGACCCTTTCACTTTTTCTTTCATTTATAACTTACTTATCACTTATTTCTCCCATTGGTCCAGATTAAACATTTGAATTAATTTTATTTCTACCTAGCTACTGATTTGGCAAGATTAAACTGTTTGGTGGATCTTTATTTTCTACCCTATCAAAAAAAATTGAAATTTGTTCAATCATGCTTAAACTGTATGATTTGAACAACATTTGGGGTTTTTCTATTTCTTCTTATTTTTCTCTTTTGTTCTTTTTCTTCTTTTTATATACCCTCTTTTCATTCCTTTTCTTTTCTCCTTTTTTTTGTGAAATCAATTGAATATTGGAATCTATGAACAATTTGAAATCTGCAAACTATGAAATACTCAATCACCTTGAGATCGTATAAATTATAGGACCCTAACAGGTCAAACCCTTCCAAAGCTGATCAAACTTCAGATTTCAGCCTCTATAACATAATTTCGGCCTCCTACAACAGACCCACAATTTTTGGCCTTCCTGCAACTCTGGAATTTCTCACATGTTGGAGATTTTAGGACTAATTTGCTTCTCCTTTGACCTTGCTTTCTCTCTCCTTTATTTTCACTTCTTTCCTTGCCTTTTCTGTTGCTTTTCCTCCTCCCTTCTCAAGAGGTCAAACTTTATTGGTGTTCTCCAAATGAGGTCGAGTTGCTCTTATATATAAACATCTAAAGAGGCTGAATTGCCCCAAAAAGTGCCGACTTGGTCTCATAGGGACAAAAATGACATTTTGACTCAAAACAAAATTATTTTTCCACTTTCTTATCAAAGTCCAAATGGGACTTGACTCCAAGACTTATGACAAATATTTTTGACTTGACAAACCCTAGAAGCAGGAAGAACATGCTTGACCTAGAAGGAAAATCAATTTGAGCATGAAACCCATGCTTAAAATAATATATATATATATATATATATATATATATATATATATATATGCAATGTCATAAGTACATAGGTAATTATGAAGACAAAATCTAGTTACATTCTCCAACACTCCCTCTTAACTAGGGAGGTATTCATAATTACATAATCGGTACAAGGATTCTCTCAAACTGAAATATTCTCATAAGAAAAGTCGGATTGATAAGCCATTCTCAAGCATCTTAATCATAACCAACATTGTCAACATAACAATGCCTTGACTAATAAGCTCTATCTCTCCACTAGATTAGAGCACAATGCTAGGAGGTTTTACGTGAGACACCACACTACCTCTCAATGCACTACCCCATCTATATGTTCACTAGGCATGTCCTTCAAGGACTATTCTTATATTGGATTCCTAATCCTGGAAGAATATCGGTCCTCTTCTACCACTCTTGTCTTGGATACCCTGTCCAATCCTCAAAGAGTTTCAATTCACAAGATTACTTCCTATCTTGGATTCCCAATCCTCGAGGAGTATCAGTCCTAGATGCTTATCCAATCCTCCATTCTCCCTCCTAGTGCCTTTATTAAACTTATGACTGTTAGTCATGGTTTTAGTGCATGACACATGGAGAATATGATGTCTTACATCACTCCCTCTCAAATAGGGAGAGGTTACTTATCCCCTCTTAAGCATAGAGGAGATTCCTTACTTCCTTTCAGCTGGGAAGACATAAGTACAAGCTCTTTAGCTTGTCTCAAACTTCATCAATACATTGACTATTAGTTTTTCCATGGAGATCTTCAAGCAGTAGTTGCATGGCTCCTTCTTTCCTTTGCATCTCATCATATTGCGCTTTTACCTTCTTGGATATTATGGAGCTAAATGCTTTCTTAAATCCATGACAGGATTTAGGCCATCAACCTTTCATATCACTTTCCTTTAATCATCATTAGCATAAAAAATGGTATTATATCGAACCAATCAATGTAAATCTAGTCATAGCTTCCTTTGTTTATCAGGAAAGCGATCTTCCTTATCATTGAAACATGATCATCAAGTTATCTTTTGTATTGCTACCTTTCTCTGCCAAGATTGTGTGTACATCTTAGCCATATAATGTTCCAAGGATTACCAAAGTCATCCACTCAATCCATGTATTCTTTGAATTGAGTTCAAACCAAATGATTGTAGATACGTCTACTGTCATGCAACATGTCCTTATAGGTAGCAAAGTCATATTTCAAACTAGATAATCAATATAAAATCATTAATACCAAGCTTACCAATCATGATGGTCCCTTGTCTTCGAGATCAAAATCCCTTCGTATGGTATTTCTTTATACTAAATCATAATCTTTCTCCATGCTATCAACCACCAATCAATGTGTTCATGGAATAAATCAATAAGCAAGCTTCAATAGCTTCTTCCTTGTAGTTGTCATTGTCAACCTTCTTTCTTTCTTCAATAGACCATAATGGATGTTGAACAACATCGTCATATCTAATTGTTCATATGTCATGCGACTATGCATCGAGCAACCATGTAGAAGAGTCCAGTCCTCAAAACATATCATACTCATGCTTTCATTCATTGAGTAACCATTTAGGAGAGTTTTGCCTTTGCTCCATTCTAATCAAGATATATCATGCTCATATTATTGAGCATATGTTTGCAACTAGCTCTTCCTGCAACATACCAATAGACATGAATTCTACTTTCTAGTGAAGAGCAACTAAAAACATGCATGCCTCTTCTTTTCATATAGCCATCTAGTCATCCTTTTTTTTTAATGAGCTTATTTCTATCCTTATCGAAGATAAGTCTTCTTTTCAAGGAAGATAAAGGCTTCAACTATGCCTTTCATACTACGACTTGAACATCTTCATGCTTTCATCCTTCAAGACTATTGTTTCCACACTGAGTGGAATATCTATATATATATATAGATAAGATGAAGATAAGATGAAAAGCATATCTAGCTAAGACTTTGTAGTCATTGTAAGTGTTGTGGATGTCTTTCTAACATAGGCATCAACAATTGCATAAAACATCTCCTTTGAGTAGGGTACATAAGCTCAAGTGAATGGAGGTAAGAAGAATGAAGAAAAAGTGAAATTTTTTAAGTGGGATCCTTTTGTTCTTGGAGAAAAGGCAAGTCAACAAGGCAAGGATTCCTTTGAAGGAAACCATGTGCATGACGTCATATGGGGCATACTTTTTTATGAGCTAAGGGTAGGATGAGCAACAAGCTAGAAAACCTTGGAACCACTCCAAGGGAGGTGACCTTTTCCTCTAGTCAACAAGTCTTCAACATGTGCTAGATGGCATTCTCTCCACCAAGTGCACTATGAACCAAAGCAAAGCATTCAACAACTAATCATTGACTAAGGCACACATTTTTAGGTCAAATCAACGCCATAGAGCATCATATGAATCAACTTGGGTCCATGGTTGCATATCCCTTGTTTTTTTATGCCTACGACTTCTTGATTGCAATAATTATACATTATGTTTGCCCACTCCTCTTTAGGTATCATGCATCTTTCGGTTTCACAACTAAGTTGATGTGAACTAGTTCTTATCTGAGCAATTAACATTTTTGCTTTCCATTTTATTTCCATTCTTATGTAGGTCTTTTGTGTATGGTCGGTCATATGTAGGATTGAAATGTTTGATATAGTATTCCTTTTCCTCTCAAGCATCCCTTTCCACATGCTATCTTTGAATTTTCCTTGCATATACTTTTTTATTTCCTCTTTGTTATTTGGACATTCACTTATGCTAGTACCCCACTTATTCATCCATTTGATGTTTTGTTTTATCCACATGCTGTTCCTTCTATCTAATTTCTTTCCAATTGCCATTTTTGGCTAGCGATGAGTGTTAGGGTCCAACCCTAACCCCCTTATTTATGTAATAGGTCCAAGTCATAGTTATAGTTAGTAAAGAGTCAATAAAGCCCGTATTAATAGTTGTAAGTGGTTGACTCGCATTTAAAGAAAGGGACCACAGTTAGTTGCAAACGGGCCATGGTATTAGATAGATGGTATTAAGAGAACCGTGGTATTGACCCATGGTATTGCATGTATGAGTCCTATATAAAGGATAAAGACTCCCAT
The DNA here is from genome assembly GCA_031772625.1 of Pinus tabuliformis. Classification (NCBI taxonomy): domain Eukaryota; kingdom Viridiplantae; phylum Streptophyta; class Pinopsida; order Pinales; family Pinaceae; genus Pinus; species Pinus tabuliformis. The sequence continues at coordinate 16,122,377 of CM062815.1, read as the reverse complement.
TGAGGAGCGTCGTGTCTTATTTGTAATCGAGTGCTACTCTATTGGAGGTTACCCCCTCGAAGAGGCAAGTGAACATTGCGTTCATCTCTGAATAATAAAATACGTGCTGTTATTTCTCATTTTGTTCTGTGTTTTGGGTTGTGTTTCTTTGTCTATTTGGTATTCTGGCATCTTCTCGCAAGTCAAGAGCATAAGAAGTAGTATCAGAGCGCTTTCCAGGTTCGATGGTATTTCCATTTTTAGCAGAATTTTTTTTTGGCTAGAGACGTGTTCTGACGTCTTTAAACCATGAGATTTGTCATTGAGTGCATAAAATTGCGGATTTGGGGAGGCATTCACGCAGGAAATACAAGAGGTGGTCACGCTTGTTGGACTCCCATGTAACCCTTGTGGGTACTCCTTCGAGTAGTAGCACATTAGACAGAACTGCGCACAGAATGTCTTCCACGTACCCTCTGGGTATATTGGAAGCCCCCTAGGCTCCCTGAAACCTCGTCATAGATAAACCGTTGGCCATCTTGCTGCTACAATACACCGAGGACAACACTTGGGGAGATTACTCGCGCTTACGATAGGGTAGTCGAGTAGTACGGCTAAGGGTATGGTTGATCCTCCTTTGTTAGTGCCCTGAAAGATTGGGCAGAGTACTACTATTGGACCTTTATGTATATTGCGATCTGTAGCACTTGACACTCCTTGAGACCATAGTTCCCTCGTCTCTCTGAAGATCGCCCATCATCTTCTTTGCCAGATTAGATATAGTAGTTGGGGTTTTGTCGCCGCCGCAACAATCATATCCACCATTTCAGGGTCTACCGCCACAATACCATTCAGATCTAGTAGCTGGGGTTCGGTCGTTGTCGCAGTTCAACTCACATTCAACAGTTGAGGGTTTCGTAGACAGATCTAACCATTTGTGCAGGGTGGCTTGTGGCTCCTATACCCTGGGCGATTCTCGCAGGACATTGGGCAGGATTAACTTTTCTGGAAATTGGCTACTGCAGTATTGATAAGAGTCCGAGGTCTGCATGGGACGCTTATAAGAGACTTAGCCCATAAGAATCAGGACAAGGAGCTGAGCACGGTGGTACCATTCACTTGTCAGTGTCAATTTTCGGGTGGTCTCAATTTTTTTCAAAGTGAAGACAAGTGACTCGGATCTGTGTATGGTAGAAACTAGAGCTCAAGCCATGGCCAATGAAAAGATCGAGACCATTGAAAAAAAATTTGGATTGGATAATGGATTAGCTGAAGACATTAACAGCCACAGTCACAAAGGGAAAGTCGGTGTTACAATCGGAGGCAGATGGTTTTAATGAAGACCTTGAAGGAGAATCTAGCAATCATCTTCACTTCCATGGAAATCACCAACATTCTCACCCTCAACCTCCCAAGTTGGACATGTACAAATTTAATGGCTCTAATCTGGCAATATGGGTAGCACAAATGGAACAATATTTCACTTTGAATCACATCGTAGAAGATGAAACTAAACTACGTGTCAGAGGCCTTTACTTGGACCAAGAAAGATGGCAATGTTGGCAATGGCATCATAAATGCTATCAAGGACAATTACTTGGCAGGTGTTCGCAAAATCCATTTGTGACCACTTTGACCGTGAATCTAATTTTTTGGGTCTTCTTACTAAGCTTAGACAGACAAGCACAATAAATGACTATATTACAGCCTTTGAGAAATTGGCCTTCCGCATAGTAGGTCTGGGAGATGAATTCTACTTGGAATGTTTTATAAGTGGTCTCAAAGAAGCCATCCAAGCCCGCGTTTGGATGCACCACCCAGCCACATGGATGGAAGCTTGTACAAAGGCTATCGAAGTGGAACGTGCTTTAGCGGCCTAGTCGGCTCGTCCAAATTTCATAGCCAAGGGATGCCCCACCCAAGCTCAGGGAACTGCCCAAACCCTTAAGGTTCAAAAGGTGTCCCCCTCAAAAATGGATGAAAGAAGGAAGCAAGGATTGTGTTATTACTGTGATGACAAATACTCCCCTGGGCATAAATGCAAGGAACCCAAATTCATTCAAATTGATGCTACTGATCACAATTCATCTGAGGAAGCCCCACCCTGTGAGGGACCACAGGAGGAAGAGGAGGACAACCAGCAGGACAATGAGCTCCCAGCTACACCAAAAGAACCAATTATCTCGCTCCATGCTTTGGCAGGCATTTCTTCTCCCCAAACTCTACTGATTGATAGTGGCAACACACATAACTTTATCCATTGTAGAGTCGCAGAAGCTGTTCATTGTTTTGTCAGAGCAGTCTCTAATTTCCAGGTCCAGATTGTTGATGGGGGGACAATGAAATGCGAAGGCCACTGTGAAAATATCAAACTTCAGATGGGAGAGAGCATCCCACATCTCCTTCCAAATATATGTGAGAATATATGATCTCAGACTCCATCCAAGATCATTCGCTTCGCCTTCACCATTTCTTTTCTGCACTCCTTCAACTGATCGACATCGTGAGGTACTGACACCACATTATCCACGTAGGCTTTCAGGCCATATTCATCTTGAAGGAAGGACATCCTAGCCTTCCAGATGACATAGTTGGAGGCTCCCTCCAACCTATCCTGATCTCTAAGCCCAGTTGTGGCTATCTCTGAATATGATCTAGAAACTCCCTCTTCGTCTGCTCAGTTGTCGAATCTGATACTTGCACTCCTTTATGGAGCAAAGAACCATGCTTGCAACAATTGCCAATTGCAACTGGGAAAATCGGATTTCTGAAACTCAAAACCCTCTAAGAGAAATTTCCCTTTGTGTGTGCTATTTCTCTTCCACCTGACGCTGATTCTGCTACTGCAAACTGTTGCAAAGCCCTATGCGCCCAAACAAGGAATCTGCCCAGCGAAAATCTGAGCTGCTGCTGCTCCCTCTGCCTGTTAGAACACTCAGTTGGCAAGCCAGATTTTTTTGCCAACCTGCACTCAAAAATCGAACTTACCAATTCGATCTGCCTAGCTTAGGCTTTGCGTAGTCTCCAGAAATTGTCCTGCTGCTCCTTCTGAACAACGAATTTCTGTCTCTGCTTTTGAGCCTCCTCGTTTGATCAATCACACTCTGATACCATGTGAAAATTTCATTATTGAAATCCTATTTCAGCAACTAGGATTAATTCTTCTAATTGTTAATTAATTAACAATTTATTTGCTAAAACTAGTGCAGCAGCTGAGGGTTTTAATTATTAAACAACAGGAGAAATTAGCCACAAAAAAACTAGTGAGACAAATTTTGTCTCACCCGACATTGATCCAACTCCAAAATTGGCTCCAAATGGGCTCCACGAATCCCCTGCTTTAGCCTCTGCGTCAAATCTGTGTAGGCACTTGAATGCTCTGCCTAGAATTGAAATTGATCAAGCCGTCTGCTCGATACGACCTCTGAGAATTGACCCGTTGACCCCTTCTTGAAATTCTTCCAGCCTCCAGCAATTGAATCGACCCTCTGTCTGACCAAATCGAACTCTGCCCCTGAAGCTTTTGAACAAGCACTGCACAACCTCCTTGAGGAAACTCGACCCTCCTGTAGTTGACTCTCCGGATCTGGAAGAATTCCTTTGGACTCACTGTCTCTGTCCCTCTTTGTCTCTGCTTCCTTCTCTGAAGCTCAAACTTTTCTGGCAACTGACTGTTGCTCTCTGGAAAATCGAACTCTCCAAGGAAATCAACCTGAAGTGTATGTTCTCCATCTACCCATCGACTTCTTATAATCTTCTGTTGGGGCTCCAATGGCCAATATTGAATCTTAATCAATGGCTAAGATTATTTCCCAGTCGATCTGTGGTGAGTTTCTAGATGATTGACACCTTACCTCAATTAATCTTGATTAATTAACCAGTTTTCCTAAGTTTAGACTTAGGAAACATTTAAAAATAGGTTAATAATCTAACTGAGACATTTTTAGGTGGAATTTCTAGAAATAATTTCTGGGTTATGGAGAACTCCTGTGCTCTAGCCTGTCCACAAAGTTTCGAGACTAGAACACCTCTGATCCTACAAAAACTAACAATTCACCCATGGTATTCATATGGAATATAACCTATTTAAAGGGAGAAAGGCCAACCTAGATCCATATTAACTCCGGATCTACCAAGCGCAGAGAAGGATCAACTCATTTCACTCTAAAAGAGGTTTACATCTCAAGAGATTTGATCCCTCTCAACTTTTGGTAGATTCGGAGTTAAGATGGATCTAGACTGGTGTTATGGGCACACTAATATGAATCATGGGGATATCCTTGTTCCCACTCTTAACTGGGAGGTTAGTCTTTGACTCTAGTCTAGTGGGACCTCCTCTAGGGCCTTATGGTTTAGGAGGGGCACTAATAGGGGGCTTTGATTGATATAGCATGTCCATGGTAATCTATACTTATCACTTTCATCCTTCCTTGTTATTCATCACCATTCTTTGGGTTGATTGTCGTTGGTCATTGGGATTGGCACCGTATATCCATGTCCTTGAGTTAGGGTCTGGAAATTTGGCCTTGGGGTTTGATGTAATTGAAAGAACGATAAAAGCATATAAAGCCACAAAAGAAAGAAAATATAGAATGTAAAAGATTGCTAGGACTTGTTTATCATTTGGGAAAAATCTTAGCATGAGCTCTACTCCCCTCATTATCCATCACTTGGTTTCTCGAGCATGCTTTACCTAAAATAAAGGAACTCTTGAATGTGCCAACCTCGATGAGCGGGAAATTGCTACGTCTTTAAGGGGTAATGGAAAAGCACTAAGCAAGTTTGGTCTCTTAAGTTATGCACCAAATAAAGATAAACCAGTAATGCAAAAGGCACACCGGAGGGGTGGAAAAACGAGGCGTCGAAAGGGGTAACTCAGGCCTCCATGATGCTCCCTCCTTACATCATTACACTCAGGATGTTGGACCTCCATTAGTTGATCTCATTGCTGTGGCATCTTGCTTGATGTCTTTTCGATTCCATGACCACCTTATCGCATACACCTATGGATTGATGGGTTTACTTAGGATATGTCACTCCCCTTGAGGGTTGGAAACACCTAATAAGGTTGTTGAACTAGTCATCGCTAACATACATGAGGTAACTTGTTTACATATCTTGAGCTAGCTAGACATTCAAAAGTAAGTGTTGTGTGAAATATTTTTGTGACCCAACCCCAATTGTTAGTTCAAGTGGTCTGGAGCCAGACATGAAGCTCTTTGATATTGTTGCTAGTTGTTGTTGATCACGGGTTCAAATTTCCTCAATTCCCTTGGGGCGAGGCCTGGCAATCAGGCTGACAATTTACTCGGTTTACCACCCATGAAATGTGGGGAAGTACTCTAGGGTTTCCCGTGCTTTCATTTCAAGTTAAAAAAAGAAATATTTTTGTGACCCTAACATTAGATATGGTCGACTATGATTCTTTAATGGTTTGATGCTCCTAATGATGTTGATGTCACTTGATATTGAGAAATTTGTTCAGGTGGTATCACACATGCCGCAAAGATCCCTTAAGGGATGGCTTGACTCCTTTCCAACACATTCTAGAAGGTGCTTTTCCATGTTTTAGAGCAAATATGACCTTGTGGTCCCAACATTGCCCCTCCAAGATGAGCGTTGGGCCTTGAGCAACTTCTGCATGATTTTGCACCTCTCAATGTACCTCCAGATGTTGAAACATTGAGCTTAGGAGCTTGGGTGTTGAACTACTTGATGATGTGCCCAGATGAACCCATGACTTCTCTAGGCTAGCCTTGATTTTGTTTGATGGACGATGCCTTGTTATGGAGCTCAGATGAGGATGGATGTCACTGAGATGACTTGGGAGGGCTGACACATTCTTCTTTGATGCCCTTGCTTGCCCTAGACAATGCCATGTCATTCCTACATACGAAGGGTGACGTAGGCCTCTTTATGCCATATGGATGACTTCATGGTAGATGAGGTGCCTTTTGGAGATGTGCCCATGCATTTTGAGGATTTCTTGAATTGAGGAGCACTCTTTGGACCATTGCATCAATTGTTTGCTAGATTATTGATCATTTTTGGAGAATGACATCATTGTGAGAGCATTTATTCCCACACGTGGGTTATTTTGGCATTTTATTATGTTTTAGAGCTATCTCAAGGTGGGCTTGTTGTTGAGAAATCAATATGGCAGCCAATTAGGGTGATTTTTCTTAACTTGATAGTTGCTTGTGATGTTCTTTTACTTGTTTGATTAGATTCTTCTTCTACTTGTTATTATTATGTTCTTTATCATCAAACAACTAGCAAAACATGAAGATCATCAAAGGCAAATGGACACAAGATGTAGGCACTCAGCCACGGAAAAACCCCTCTCTAAGGGGAAAACCCAACCAAAATTTCTTCTCTTCTTCAAGAACCAAATCAAATGAGACAACCATGACCTCTAGACCAAAAATAGGTCTTCCTCCATCCACCAAGTCAACCCTCCAACTATCCTTCCTTCACCAAGTTGTTATACCATCAAGGTTGAACCAAGTCAATGTAATCTTTGCTCTAATAAAGATCTCTATCCACCTTTTATCTCTACAACTTCTATACCGTCAGCCCAGCTGTTCTATTAAGGCTGACATGAAGTATGGGCACGCCGACTTGATGTTGGAGGTGTAGATGACCAAATTACATCAAAATAATTTTATTCATTTTAATACAAAAGGCCCAATAAGGGTCTAGAACATAATGACAAGTATAATGACTCATGACTCAACCCTAGAAGCACTCAATGGGTGCTTTGACCTATTAATCAAATGAGCATGAAATCCATGCTAATAAAAATATAATGATTTTCTTTTCTTCTTTTTACAAATACAAATGAATTACACCATGTTAATTATGAAGACTGATATTAGTCACATTTCTCAACTCTCCCTCTTAACTAGGGAAGTATTCATAATTGTTCAACCAGTACAAGGTTGACCTCAATTTGAAATGTTCCAAGAAGAATACAACAACATACACAATGCTAGGGATACCAAAACTGCCAAGGTATCCTCCCAACAAGGGCTAAGGTGTCATCGAGGCAACTTGCCACTATAGGTACCATCAGGCTACAACCTGGGTATCAATCCAACTGGATATACATACAATCTAGGCCTCCATGCCAAGACACCAACCCTCATAGGGATCTTGGTATCATCAAGGTCGAACACTAAAACAAAGCTCCATAAGACCAAGATACCCTCCCACATTGAGATCTAGGCATCATGAAGGCCAAACTATAACTGAGATAACAACACCAACCATGCCAAGATGTCCTCCCAAGTACCATCATATGGGCAACTTATGGTACTCATCTCTCCCTCTCAACCAAATAAGAGATATCCACCAATCCAAGCGTGCTTGTAAAATATACAAACTTCTGAGGGAGACATCAACACTTCAACTACTTGTTAGGCCGATAGGCCTTCCTTTGAAAGAGACTTTCGTCGTCCTTTTGTCTCTAACGTTGACACGTGGCGTCTACATTCAGCGAGCATTGGAATCTGTTTAATTGACATCTAGCCTAGGTTTTCGGACTGTTCCTCCCTCACCAAAACTGCTTTCCGCGTTGTGCTCTTCCACTGCTCTTCCACGACCTGCTGCAATAACTCGTCTGCCAATCTTACAGGAAATCCTGTGTTCTTTGTTTATAAGGGCGTTCGTCTGCCAATCTTACATGAAATCCTTTGTTCTTTGTTTATAAGGGCGTTCGTCTGCCAATCTTACAGGAAATCCTGTGTTCTTTGTTTATAAGGGCGTTCGTCTGCCAATCTTACAGGAAATCCTGTGTTCTTTGTTTATAAGGGCGATGTTGTGGGTTCGACCTCGGTGATTTCTTTGTCTGATGGATAGGGATTGAGGTTGGGATTTGGGATTCGGGATTTAGCAGCCGTTCGGCCTTTCGAAGGTGTTGATGAGACCATAGATTCAAAGAATCTGCAAGATTTCTTGCTTTTCTCGAATTCAGAGAGAGAGAGGGGGCCTTGAGAGAGACTGGTTTCAACAATTTCCTTTTCTTCCATGCCTTTTTTATGCTGGTCGATTCAACGAATTGCAAGGAGCACCTCGATCAACCTCAAGCGCTTCTGCGACAGTATTTGCTCTTGAATTATTATACAGGGAGCACCTCGATCAACCTCAAGCGCTTCTGCGACAGTATGTGCTCTGGAGATGGTATAAAACTTTAGATTTCATTGGTAAAATTTGTTTGGAAAATGGGTCATTTCACCTTCAATTTGTTACTGGAGATCGTTTGAGCCAAAGATTTAGCCTCTCTATAGCGAATTTTGGTTATATATGGCTTGTTAGAGCTCGAAGTGTCTGTGACTTATTCAATAGCCGTCCGGGACAAATTAATTTAGCATTTCAACGATGAAATTTGGCTGGAAAATGGCGGCTTTTGCTATGCAGATCAGATCAAGCTATTTTTAAGGATTTTAGACACTTACGGCTGTTATATTTCTCGGCTGCTATATTTCGTTAAGCGCTTTAAAGGATAGGCTATCGAGCTTCTGCTCGAACAGCGCAGCACTCAGCAGAAAGGAACTTAGGGCCAAGTGCTGTATTTTCTTAGTTGAATATGTCCTTTTCAACTTGTGTTCAAACTTTATGATACAAATATTTATCTGTGCAAGGTATTAACTGCAAGAGTCTATTTTGTGTAAAACTTTTTGTTATGGCTTTGAATGGGATACATCCTGATTGGAGCAATTTGCTGACGTCTCTATACTTATTTTCTCATCCATCCACCACACTAAGTACAGACCAAAACTAAAGGTTATAGCAGCGGTGCGTCGCAGGATTCGAGTTTAGCGCATTTTGCGAAAATGACTATGGGATTCTTCCCAGGGACTTCGGGGTCATCTGGGCCGCAAACCCTAAATCCTGCGTCTGCTTCTGCTAGAGTCTTTTGAAACAAAACGTTACAAATTACTGAGAAGGCAGTTTAAAGTTAGCAGCGATGGGGGTTTCGAGACACCACCTTCCTTTATTTCTCACAATATGACAGAGTAGGTGAAATGCCTGAACTGGACTGATTTTTATTTAATAATTGGACGAGGAACAGGCGCTTTCTTGATTTTTATTTAATAATTGGACGAGGAACAGGCGCTTTCTTTCAGTGCAAGAAGCTTCCGCCAGAGACGTCTTCCTCCCTTCACTTGCTTCGGGCTTCCACCTCAAAGTTCTTTCCAAGGTAAATATCGTTATACTCAGCTCTGTAATTTTCTGAACTTTATCTCAATTTTACCGTCAAATTTTGTCCCTTCACACTCCTACATTGTTTTCCTTTCAGCCGCAAACCCTAAATCCTGCATCTGCTTCTGCTAGAGTCTCTTGAAATTACTGTTGTTTCTTTTAAATGATTCTATGAAACCATAGGTTGCTTAATTTTTTACTAGCGCCAAGTGTCTCTGCGTCTGAGGATTAACTTATCTTCTAAATTTGAGTTAAATGCCTTCTTCTTCTTGCTTAGATTATTAACACTGTTTTCTTTTCAGCCACAAACCTTAAATTCTTCTTCTGCTATAGTCTTTTGAAATTATTTTTTCTTTCTTTTAAATAAATCTATGGAAACATAGGTTGCTTAAATTTTTACTCGCCCCGGATGTCTCTGCGTCTGAAGATTAACCTATCTTCTAAATTTGAGTTAAATGCCCTCTTCCTTTTGCTTAGTTTTTTAAGCATGCCAGATATCTCTGCGTCTCAGAGAGTTAACCTGTTTCTTCTAAATTTAAATTTGAAGACCTCTCATTCAATCAAGATAGCTTTAAGTTTTCTTTAAAATAAAAAATGATTTTAACCTAAATTTACAAAAATCACCATATTCTGCCTGATCTGCCTGTTCATTGCTGATATTGCCTCCAGTTTACATTTAAGTTCATACTAACTCCAATGGCTGTTATAGCCGGTAATTAAGCTACACAAATAAAGCGGTTCAATACAAATGCTGTTATGGGAATTGAGGTTGATTTGAAATTGCTAGAATCTTTTGCAGATACTCAATTTCATGACAGTGGCTTGGATGAGCTTGAAGGTGCAACAGATCCAAAAAAGTCTTTGTTAGAGGCAAGGCAGTTGGTTAGTCTTTTATTAAACAACCATTTAAGACGCTTGTTCAAGGGCCGTGCCTTCCCCTGTTTCTGCCGCTTCTGGAAGGAAGGCGTGCTGTTGTAATCTGGATCGTTGTCTGGAATCTACAGCACCAGCAGTTCCTCTTCAGTATCTGCCCAAGGTACTTGCTTTGAAACCCTATTGTGATGAGCCTCCAGTCTATTTCCGATAATTTTCTAGTATTCCAAGTGTATTTATTTTATCCCTAGTAATGTTAGGCTTGTTTATTAATAAATAGTTTATTTTGGAGATTGGAATAGATAGATTTAGTATTTTTATTTAGAAGTTATTATATTTTTATTTTAAAAAGGGCACATGTTTATTTCACATGGCTTCTGACCTTCTTTTCATACCTTCTTTTAGCGGGGTGTTGCAGACATATGATAATGATCTTTATCAAAGGGAGTGATGACTGCTTCAACAATGATGAACCCGCTGCCAGAATGTCTTTCAGGCAAAATGCCAACATAAAGTGATCTTCAAACCATCTTCCAGTAACCTTAGCTCTCAAACCATGTTGGAAAATCAAGGAAATTGTAGATGAAGGTTGATTTTCCTTACTTGATAATTACTTGTGAATTTTGTTGGCTTCTTTTTAAATTCTGTGTTCTTTTTCTTCATCAAACAATTGCCAAAATATAAGCATGAAGATCACAAGAGATAATAAACACAAGATATAGGCTCCACGCTAGGACAAAACCCCACAATTGGGAAAACCCGAACAATTATCTTCTACAAAGTACTTGATTTCTCTTTTGTTAGGGAAATCTGATTATGAAATTGAAAAATAATACCATATGACTGTTCTTTGTAAATCTGGCATAACCTCTATCAGCAGCTTGCGGTCTGAAAAAATTTTGTTGTCGAAGGCAAAAAAGAAGTCTGGCATCACATTTGACCCCAAAGTGGAAATTTTCATATGTTGGCCCATATTTCGGTGTCCGGAATCTGCCATTGTAAATTTTCATTAATTTAAATCTAATTCATATCCATGAAGAAAATATTCATGGTTAATGAAAGCATTATTTTCTAGAAAAAACACAGACAACATGAAAACATTTATTGAGATGGAAAATCATGTAGAGACAAGAATCACACTCGCCCGGCAAATTAAATAGGATCTATTGTAATTGTAAACTCACCATATTGAATCTGTACCTTCTATATTAAAAGCTGATTATTTGTGTTTATTTATCACTGTATTTGAAGCTACAGAAAAAGCATTGGGATGTGATGGCCCAACAGAGATTAAAATTACTAACAGGCTATAGCTTGTTCGTCCCACAGTATAATTTCTGCAGATTTTAATTTGGTGAGGCTGTGGCATGCTTAGGTATGGGGCAGGGATGAGATGTCCTGATTTATAGAAGCAGATTTTAAGCTGGTGAGGCTGTGGCATAGGTATGGGTAGGGATGAAATATGATTTATGGAAGCAGATTTCAAGTTGGTGAGGCTTTGGCATGCTTAGGCATACGGCAGGGATGAGATGTCAAGGAAAAATGGGGTTGTGAATAGAAATGTTGTAGATTACTTAGTTTGTGTGAGGTTTAGTTCCATAGATTATTAATTCAAATCTTAAGGAGAAGTGTTACAAGGACCAGGCCATTTTTACAAAAAAGAACAAACTGAACAGATAATGGAAATCAATTTCTAAGAAAAAGAAAGAAGAAACTGAGCAAATAATGGAAATCAAAATATATATATATATATATATATATATATATATATGCGAACTCTAGATTCTAGAAGCACCATTACCAACATGGCTAATTGCATCCTTATTGTCTGCATGGAAAAGTGATGTAGAAAAAGATGATTAGAAGGTATAGTCCATTTAACAATTTAGCCAAATATATCACTGTGAAAGAATTTCAAAATTCAAATTCTGATGTGTGATTTAAGGATGTGATCTGAAGTACTTGATTTCTCCTATGTTAGGGAAATTTATTATGTAATTGGAAAGAAATATCATATGACTGTCTTTGTAAATATTGCATAAGCTCTATCGGCAGTTTGCGTTCTGAAAAAAATTTGTTGTTGAAGGCAAAAGAGAAGTCTGGCATCACTTTGAATCCAAGATTGGAATTTGTCATGTGTTGGTCCATCTCTCAGTGTCCGGAATATGCCATTGTAAACTTTAATTAATTTAAAGCTAAATGCAGATCCATGAAGAAAAATATTCCTGGTGAATGAAAACACTGTTTACTAGGAAAAACAAAGGCAACATGATAACATTCATTGAGATGGAAAATTCTCCTAAGAGAACAGAATCACATTAGCAAGGCAAATTAAATAGGATCACCATCTAATTTTATTTTAACTCACCATATTGAATATACACCTTTTTAAAAGCTGATTATTTATGTTTATTTATCATTGCATTTGAAGCACCAGCAAACGTTTTGGGATGAGACGACCCAACCTGTTAGGCCCCTACACTAGTAGTATAGGGGCCATGTTAGGCCCCTATACTACTAGTGTAGGGGCCTAACACAACCGAGATTAAAATTACCAACAGGCCATAGCTTGTTCATCTCACAGTTAAATTTCTGCAGATTTTAAGTTGGTGAGGCTGTGGCATGCTTAGGTATGGGGCAGGGATGGGACATGATTTATAGAAGCAGATTTTAAGCTGGTGAGGCTTTGGCATGCTTAAGTATGGGGCGGGGATGAAATGTCATGATTTATTGAAGCCGATTTTAAGTTGGTGAGCCTGGCTTCGGTATGGGGCAGTGATGAGACATGATTAATAGAAGCAGATTTTAAGCTGGTGAGGCTGTGGCATGCTTAGGTATGGGGCAGGGATGAAATGCTATGATATATTGAAGCAGCCTTTAAGTTGGTGAGGCTGTGGCATGCTTAGGTATATGGCAGGGATGAGATGTTATGATTTATGGAAATATTTGTATATATAGATTTTTGTTCCATAGGTATTTATAAGATAGTAAACAGAAAAGTTAAAATGGGTCAGTGAATAAAAGTCTCAATTATTTATGAGGTGTAGATTAGCTCAAATTTTATTAAAAAAGATTACAAAGGCCGATCCATTTCTACAACGAAGAACAACCTGAACAAATAAAGAGAATTCATTTTCCTCTGTTTTGAAAAAAAGGACTCTCTTCCGCCAATATAGCAGAATATATATATATATATATATGTGTGCACTATTTGAACAATCCATCTCCATAGAATTACCAGCATGGCTAATTGCATCTTTATTGTTTGCATGGCGAAGTGATGTTGGAAAAGATGACTAGAAAGGATAATCCATTTAACAATTTAGCCAAAAATATCACTGCGAAAGAATTTCAAATTCTGATTGTGATTTAAGGATGTGATCTGAAGTGCTTGATTTCTCTTTTGTTAGGGAAATTTTATGTTGAAAATTGAAAAGTAATATCATATGACTGTCATTGTAAATCTTGTATAACCTTTATCGGCAGTTTGCATTTTGCATTTTAGGATTTTGATATCTTCTGTTATGAACCCTGTATTTTTAACAACACAATGTTTTCTAGCTGTTCTGTCATTGGCTCTTCATTGATAATAGGAATAATTCTTGGTTTCACAGACATTCATGAAAGGATGGAGGGATTCTGAAGCCAAATCCATGCCCTTCTTCAGTCTTGGTGATCTGTGGGAGTCATTCAATGAGTGGAGTGCATATGGTGCTGGAGTACCGATAGTGTTGAATAGAAGCGACACTGGTATGCAGTATTATGTACCGTCTCTTTCTGCCATTCAACTTTACACTCACCTTTCTGGACCTAATATTGGCACCAGGTAGATTATCCAATTCACCAGTTATTTTCATAGCAAGTCATGTCAAAGGGAGGTTCCTTAAATTTTTCGTAAATCTGACCACAGCCGAATGCTTTTGTATAATAATAATATGGTAAATAAGGCATAATATACACCGTAGCTCCTGTTGTTTTAACTGTAACAATTTATCTCCTGTTGTTTAACAATTTTTTTTTTTTGGAGAAATCTATCTTTGCAAACGATTTTGCTCTAATGTTGCTCCAGACGATGAAAATATTGCATGCTTCGGCGGCTCTCTATATCAGTTGTGTCATATCAGAGACAAGATTTTGCCTGTCACAATTCAGTGTTAATGCACATGTCTTTAATTGGAGCAATATCATTTAAAACTTGATAACGTTTGGACACGTGATTCATGCTGGCTCAGTTGAGTCCTGAACATGCTCTGTTTTTTTTTGCAGGTCCCCTGGTGAGGAGAGTGATGCAAGTGATGATTATAGAGATACAGGTAGTGAAGGTAGTAGTAGTAGTGATGAAGCAGAGTGAGACTCAAAATATGGTGGGGCAATAGAAGTCACTCTAAAGCTGCACAAAAAGGCTTTTCTAGTGATGATGGTGAAGGAAGCAGTTGCCCTTCATTTCAATATTTTGAGCGAGCAACTCCATATAGTCGTGAACCTCTGGCTGACAAGGTAAGATTCGGTTATGCATTTATTTTGAGGAATGTTTTATTTCATGGTGTAGTTTCAATTGCGAGGTTAAAATTAATATCTGTTAACTGGATGTTGCAGATTGGAGATCTTGCCAAGGACTTTCCACAGCTGAAAACCTTAAGAAGCATTGATCTGTTGCCAATCAGTTGGCTATCGGTTGCTTGGTATGCCATCAATTATACTTGTGCAATCCTTGATTAAGTTGGTGTGGAGGCCAGTTAGTTATTAAGCATTCCTGTTCTATTGGATTTTGTTCAATGCGATCAGTAACGTCTAGATGAATTTTCATTATCTACCGCTATCTAATTAAAACAAGAATTTCCTTAGAGGTACCCGATATACAGGATACCAACAGGTCCAACCTTGCGAGACCTGGCTGCCTGCTTCCTAACTTTTCATTCCCTTTCAACTCCACTAAAAGGTTTGATTCATCTGTTTTCTATTTTCTTTCCCTCCATCTTGTTGCTACTTTGTTCACATAGTTTTCATATCAGTAAAGCATGTTGATGCTTTTTGAATTCTGATTTTCTCACTCCGCATTTGATCTCTAACTGATGTTTTGGCAGATGGTGGCAGTATTCATGTAAGTACTGGAGGGAAAAGTGTTCCTGTCACTCCGATAAGCAATTCTGGGGGTTCTCCAAAGATAGCTTTACCAGTATTTGGTCTAGCTTCTTACAAGTTGAAGGGGACAGTGTGGAGTACTAATGGCAACTGTGAACGACAGCAGGCTAACTCTTTGTTTCAGTCAGCTGATCAATGGTTGAGATTATATCAGGTGAAACATCCAGATTATGATTTTTTTTTCCTTTCACATGGTTCTTCATATGGAGGATAAACTAGGAACATCCATAACAATGGAGTTTTTGTTGAAACGAAAGAATCAGTTGGGTTATGAATGGCTTTTTTTTATTATAGCCATTAGTAAGGCAAAATACCAGGAGTCAGTGGAGTGTGTCAACAAGCAAGTTGAGGGTTGTTCACAAATCTTCGTCTATGATCTCCTCAATATAGTCAAAAGATAAAAATATAAACATTCTCAAAAAGTTCTGCAATAGAAAATGAAAAAATGCGAGTCAAAACTCGTACCAAAAGGGTATATTTAAGAGAGAATGGGTTTTTGGGTAAACCTTTGGCTTGTCTGCTCTAAGAGAAAATTGATGGAAAAAAAGTGAAAAGAAAAGAAGAATTGCCATTTGTTAAATAGGAGGAAGAGGAAATGCTGAAGGAGATGAAGTGTCCTGCATTCCAAACTCTATGTCAGCACGGCAATGCCATAAACCATTGCAGGTTGAATTTTAAGTCGTGCAGTTTTTTCTCTTCCTTTGATTTCAATTCAGGTACTCTCGTTCTCTGGGACGAAAGTTCATGGATGTGGTTGCAGACGACTATCATCCAATTTAGACTGCCTGAGTAGATATTTAATTTAAATCCAAACTTTTGACATGAAAACACTGATTTGTGATGATGGGCTGACAATGGATATTGTCTAGAGTGGTTTCTGAAAAGCTGCGTGCCCAGTGGTGGCAATTGCTATTACTGTGAGAGCATTCGTTGGTTTTTGAGTAATTGTTGAGAGCATTTGAGTATTTTCTCCAAGGGATTTTCGCTACATTAAAACAAATTGTGGCTAGTGTAGGATCAACTTTTGTCCTATCAGGTTCTCTTTGGAGTTGACGGATTAAGAAAATAAGAAAAAAATGAAAAGAAAACCTTTGATTCTGAGTCAATATTAAGATATTTTGTGTCAATTTGCTTCCAATGTTTGATGAATGATTTGATTTTCTTCAGCGTGATTAGAAAAGTAGTTTTTTTTAATAGTGATCAAAGCATGACGTGAGTTATCTAATTATTTTTTCAAAATTTCCAGTAGTTAATTATTGGGGATGACTAAGTTGCAGAGAGAGCTTTATGTCGATCATATGATTGTTATTGTGTTATACGTCAAGGTGGGAGAAAAAGAAAAGTAAAAGATCAAAATTATGAGAATTTAGCATGAACATTATTTTCATTTTTTTGAGTTGTATGATCAACTATTGTTAGGTGAGTGTTCTCATAGTTGACTGTAAAGATGGTTGAAGTACTGGGCTTAGTGGCTTGCTATGTTTGTATTGCTTTGATATATATTTGAAATTATTTAGTGCTGTTCATTTGTCATACTTTGGACATACGTTGGGCGGATATATCTTTTCATTCAAGGAAATGTTTAGGAAAAGTATTATGTTGCTGGAGTTGTGAATTGAGATTTTAAAAAGTTGCTTGGGGCTATTGTGGATATAATAAATTATACTGATAGTTTGGAATGTGCAGGAATTTTGCTTTAGAAACATAGAATAGATGTGGTATCTCAAACTCAGAGTGATGCCCGTGGATTCTTGATCTATAACCAATTTCATTCTTTCTCATCTCAGGGATACCGTAGGCATAGAGTAGGTGGAACTTTCTAATTGGGTCTGTAATTACATTTTAATTAAACCGTGGTCACCCCTCTTGGCATGATCTGGTTCTTCTTTCACTGGATGATCACGTTGTCACTATCAAAGTGGCCGTGTTAAATCAAGACTTTCTGTTCTAAAGATCACCTTCGTTGTCCATCGCTGGATGCCATGTGCATGATGGTGTCGCCCAGTGTAAAGACCCCTACAACCCTCTGGACTACGCTTCAAATAAACTTGTGACCAATCTTACAAGTTAATGATTATGAAACTTGCATTTGTCCTATTTTGGGGAGTTTTTAACAAAAAGTAAAAGATAAAAATTATGAGAATTTAGCATGAACATTATTTTCATTTTTTTGAGTTGTATGATCAACTACTGTTAGGTTAGTGTTCTCATAGTTTACTGTAAAGATGGCTAAAGTGATGGCCCTAGTGGCTTGCTATGTTTGTATTGCTTTGATATATATTTGAAATTATTCAGTGTTGTTCATTTGTCATACTTTGGACATACCTTGGGAGGATGTATCTTTTCATTCAAGGAAATGTTTAGGAAAAGTATTATGTTGCTGGAGTTGTGAATTGAGATTTTAAGAAGTTGCTTGGGGCTATTATAAATATAATAACTTACACTGATAGTGTGGAATGTGCAGGAATTTTGCTTTAGAAACATAGAATAGAGGTAGCGGTATCTCCAACCTAGAATGATTATGAGAGAATATATTGCTGATTGATTTCTTGCTGTCGAATTATGGCAGTATCTCCAACCCAGAGTTATTATGAGAATATATTCATGTTTCAATACTTTACTTTGTGTATCTTTATATATGTGCTAGAGCTGTAATGGAATCGTAGAAACTAAAAATAATAATTTGTATAATTTTGATTAAGGATTTATTTTATTTTGGGCAATTTATTGACTAAGTTTAGTTTGAATGATTGAATTATTATAATATTTATTATTTTGAACCAAAATACAATTCTTTCAATTTAACATTTCTATCGGCCTCTATTTGCACCTTTTGGGGCAATTGCTAGTTCATCCATTTGAACATACTGTAGCCTCATGACCCCAATCACTTCCAATATGTTGGTTCTTATTATTGATATGCTAGCACAATCTTAAGGGTCCTCAACCATTTTGATATTGCTTAGTTCATCATAATATCCAAACAAATCTTGATGGAAGCTTCCTTTTTCCAACCTCTCAAGCAACACCAAACTCAGCCTCAACACTTCTCAAAACATTTGAGTATTTATTCACAACTTCATCAAACATCAATAACCATCAATAGTGATTTATCCATTCTTCGATCTTATTCTTTCTTCATGTCCTTTTCAACTATGGAGGGTATCCAAGCTCACTCTCAACTAGGGATAAGTCCTTCGTCAACAACTTTATTCTTCTAGCTACACGCTCTTTCTTTTGCATCATCATATCATCGAAGAACATTGACCTTTCAAAGCATCATTCCTTTTATCTTCATATGGCAACAAGGTCATCTTTCAATCATCAACGTAAACTTCAATGTCATCAGGATTCTTACAACTCCCTCTTTCCATCATGCTCAACATCATCATAAAGTCATCAACAAGTATGAGGTAGGCACACCTCTTCACAATCCCTTGAAATCTATGTACCTGCAAATCTTATCAACAAGTACGACCAAGCACAAATATACAAGAGAGTGAAGTTAACTTTATCAATGAGAGCATATAGGGTTATCAAAAACTTTGAATAAGAAGTTAAACTTTAGATATTCAAAACCTAAACCTAGATAGGATCACAATCATAGTGGAAGCAAATCAACTAGGCTTTCACTTTCATGCCCTAGACTATTATAACAACCTTTGCTAGTGTTTTGTCACAAACCTTAGATATCCAACACTGAACCATGTTAGGGTTTCAACCATGTCGGAAGCATTTACACCTAGGGTTTCATTGTTCATGCCCTAGGATCTTTTATCAACTTCTACAAGGGTTTTGTTATAAACCCTATATATTATCACCAAACCTGAAAAGCTAGGGTTTTATCATATACCCTAGATACCATCAACAAACTCTAAAAGTCAAAAGGCTAGGGTTTCAATGAAGTGAACAAATAGCAAAAGATAGTTATTACATGGCTTGATTTAATCTAACAAAAGAATCTCTACGATTCTATAGCAAAATCCTAGAGATGAGAGAGTTATTACCATAAATGGATTTTAAAGACAAAATGATGGGGACCTGCTACAAATTGTACAATTTTAAACATACCTTGAGTTGCTTCTTCCACAAACTTTGAAAAGGCTCCCTCTTATCATGACAACATCTTCATGGTCCATCTGCATATGAGTATACTTTTATTAGAGTGCCCAAAGATTCAACTTGATTACCAAGTCTTTATTCATCATATTCTTCATAAGATCAACATATCTTACTTATTAAGTACCTGCACATTTATTGACATGTACCACCAAGAAAAATATACAAGTATAGGAGCATAATTATAATTAGGGATTCCATGGAATCTTTAGAGAGGGAGAATTCCTAGGGTTTCCAGATCCAAATTCTAAGTCTCATGATGTTAACTTTCGAAACATCAACTCTAGGGTTTGAATCTCAAATCCAATTCAACCTTTACTGTGGTTTTCCTTTTCACCTTGGACTACCTACAAACCCTAGAGACCAAAAGCTAGGGTTTCTATGAGGGAATATAATAGGGTTAGGGCTTCTTTACCAACTAGGGATTACAAGAACTTAGATGCCAACAACCTCTAATATGAAGGCTACAACCCTAGAACCAAAAATGGGATTACAAAACCCTAATGTAAATTTGAGTTAGACCTTGTATAAATAAAAACAATTATATGTACGTCAAGGACTACATACTTAGTCGTTTAAGATCACACGAAGTCTACTACAAAGGCTTCTCCAAGATGTCATAATCTTCTTGCTGCTTTCAAGATGTTCTTATAATATCTTCAAAGATGACTCTTCAAACTAAGATTCCTTATTTTATGCCACTGCAATCTTCATGGATCATACCCTCGATTTTCTGCATTTGGTGCCTATTATATTTTGCATCTTCAGTCCTTTGGTATTGTAAAAAGACTTCCTTTTTCCGACTTCCTTTTTGCTGGACTAGAAGTTCTGAAATGTTATTGTGGAATTTTCGGATGGGTGACTTTTTTCCGTAACCTAAGCCACCTGAAGTTTTCGGGCTTCCTGAGATCATTGAATCTTTGTCCTAATGAATCATTGTTAATATCTTCAAATACTTCGGTCAAGATTTTCTATAGGAAAGCTTCTTCTTTACCTTTTAGAATTAATTTAAGCCCACAAGAGATGCTTAAACAAGAGATTGTAGGCTTCTCAGGTCTTTGAAAAGATATTGTGGATGCTTCTTAAAACTTCGGATCTTCTTCAAAATGATAATATGGATACCCTTTGGAGAAGTGTACAAAACTTTGATTTCTTTGATGCCATTTTTAGAAGAGGTATAGATCCTAGATTATAATAAACCAAGACCTCTATTTGATCCTTTACTAATACTTCCCTTGTAAATGGAATCCTTTAGAAGATGATGAGATCCAAGGATCTTCAAGTTGCCTTTTCCCTTTTTCCTTCACCATAGCTCTGATACCATGTTGAGAAATCAATATGGCAGCCAATTAGGGTGATTTCTCTTAACTTGATAGTTGCTTGTGACGTTCTTTTACTTGTTTGATTAGATTCTTCTTCTACTTATTATTGTGTTCTTTATCATCAAACAACTACCAAAACATGGAGATCATCAGAGAAAAATGGACACACGTTGTAGGCACTCAGCTAGGGCAAAACCCCTCTCTAAGGGGAAAACCCAACCAAAATTTCTTCTCTTCTTCAAGAACCAAATCAAATGAGACAACCATTACCTCTAGACCAACAGTAGGTCCTCCTCCATCCACCAAGTCATCCTTCCAACTATCCTTCCTTCAACAAGTTGAAATACCATCAAGGTTGAACCAAGTCAATGCAATTTTTTCTCCAATAAGGATCCCGACCTTCCTTTTATCTTTGCAATTTCTGTACCTTGACCCTGCTGTTCTATCACATACTTGCTCGCACGTGTGACAGACAAAGAGAGAATTTTCAGCCTTTCTTAGCTTGATAAGAGTCCTTCATTCCTCGCATACATTTTTTTCTTTGACAATGGGTTTAGACCTTCCTTCATGCTTTTTGCACTTTCTTCCTTCACTTAGATTGCAGATCGAATACTTCTTATAGTTGTGTGGATTGTTATAAGGTAGATTCTCGGTCTCCTTTGCTAGACAAAAAATCTTTTTCACTTTCCTTGTCTTCGCACCCCTTTTCTTGTCCTTGAATTGTAGATAGAGATAAGATAGTGAGATGCCACAATGGGTCGAGTGCTTTGCTAATATATAGTCTACCAACGAGGTCGAATCTCTTCGTTAAGGCCGACATGGCAGATGGGTAGACCGACTTGATGGTGGAGGTGTAGATGCTAGATTACATCAAAATTTCTTTTAATACAAAAGGCCCAATAAGGGTCTAGAACATAATGACAAGTATAATGACTAATGACTCAACCCTAGAAGCACTCAATGGGTGATTTGACCTATTTAATCAAATGAGCATGGAACCCATGCTTATGAAAATATAATGATTTTCTTTTCTTCTTTTTATAAATACAAATGAATTACATCATGTTAATTATGAAGACGATACTAGTTACATTTCTCAACACTTGTGACCTTTGACCTAGTTGAACACTGAAACTTTCTTTAGGGCTTTTACTTGTAAATTAATGAATAGTGACTTGGTTACCCTCATATAAATAGAGGGGAGTCACTTTCATTTATTCATCATCATCATTCACGACACTTCTCTTCTCTTAAGAAGTGCACACTAGCTATTTGTCTTCTTCTTGGATGCAATGTGATCTTTATGGAGCGAATTGTCTTGGGAGAGAGAAGCTTGCACGGGGACATTTCTTTGGGATTGATTAAAGTGATTCTTTTGGAATGGTGTAAGTTTCATGCTATTTTTCATCCAATTTGCATGCTATATTATGTGAATTAGGGTTGTCTATGTATGCCATATTAAAAATTGCAATATCTTTCCTTAGAATCCTAAGTTTTCATTGTATGTAAAATTTGTTTCCTTCAATCCTTCAAGAGAACTTTTTGATATATGCATATCTTGAACTTAAAATCTCCCATAATAAGAAGTCACTAAGGTTTGTAAGTAGGGATTTTTGTTCTCTCACTCTCTTCATCAGGGCCCTCTTCATAGATCGTGCCCTAAATGACTCCATTGCCCAATTGGATCAACGCACTAATCTAGTAAGTGTTGATCAAAACCATAATTTTTCTATAAGTCCCTTTTTCTTGGTAACTAAGGCTAGGGTTAGGTTAAAATTTTCATTTCTAGCAATTTGATATTGATTTGTTATTGCCCTAAAGGATTACATTTAACAAACTTGAAAAAGGTAAAATCTAACATTAATTGCATCTTAAAACTCTTAAATTAGGGCTGATGTCATATTATTTATTGCTGTTTTATGCATGTTCCAGTCACAAAACTACATTGTTTTCTGTCAGCCTAGTCCACCCCTTTGATAATGTTGTTCCTTTTACGATATTTGCTTGATAAGCTTTCTTATAGAGCTTCTATATGCCATCACATGCCCTCAACTTGCATATCTTACCTACCCTAACTTATGGCGTCTCTTTTCTAAATTACATAGGTCGTAAGGAAGCGTACTTGAACTTTGGGCAACTTTGGGCAACTCCTACCTTAGCCTTTCAAGGCCTTGTTGAAACTTGATACCTTTCCTTCAATCATTAGACCTTGCATCACCATTAAGCCTTTCTTTATTGAACATCCTTAGGTGATATTCTATAGGGAAGCCTCCTTGCAAGATTAAATTCACCACTAAACAAATGTGGAGGAGTCACTACGGTGATAGTGATGGCCAATCCCTTGTTGCCATAAGACCTAGGTTGCGTAGTGGGGCCTTACACTAGGCCTGCTAGATTTTGCAATAACAGGGCCCTTCATTATCACCATCACAAGTTCTTTCTTGAGTTTGTGTTGGGTAATTTTTGAACAACACATGTTTTTTCTAACATTGTTTTTTAAAGATCTCGGGTAATTGGTAATAAAGATCTCGGCTAGGTGCAACAACGTGCAGCAAAATAAGGGTTTTGTTACTCAACCTAGGGTCGATATGTCCTAAAACACCTCGTGTGCCATAATTATCATCAAGGGTGCCTACCCTTTTAGCCAAAGCCACAACAAGCCACATGTCCTTGATGGGAATTGAAGTCGGGTGGGGAGGAACTCAATCCCTCCTTTCTACCACCCGAGCTACTACCCCATGGACTTAAATTATGGCTGTAGCCATAACAATCAGTAATAATATTTTATTAGGAGCATTGTTGTGGTTAAGACAAGGATCCCCCCTCTCCTCTACTTTATTTGGGATCAACATTGATGAGTTTGATGAGTTTTAACATGCTTTTAAAGCTTGGGCAAAAGGCTAGAAGTTCTAAAAGCTGATTAGTGTGGTTTAAGGGGAGGTTTTGGATGTAACAGTTTACAATTGTGAACAAGGTTGCCCATTATGAAAAGGGCATGTAGCTTAGTTGTAGAACAACCCTCCAGCTAGGGACATATCTTGGGTTGAATTCCTTCCTTTCCATATCTTAACATGCTATCAAAGCTTGGTTAAAAGGTTGGGATTCATGAAAGTCAGTGTTGCTTGAGGGCAGATGTTGGATGTGACAATCCACACTTGTTAACAAGGTTGCTAATAGTAAAGAGGGCATGTAGCTCAGTAGTAGAGCAACCCACCAGCTGATGGCATTTACATGTTTGGCATGCTATTGAAGCATGGTTAAAAGGCTAGGAGTTCTCAAAGATGGTTAGAGTGGCTTCAGTGCAGGTGTTCAATGTAACATCCAAACTTGCGAACAAGGTTTCCCATTAGGAAAAAGGTATGTGGCTCAGCGGTAGAAGTTAGTATATAGTTTTTAAAATGGTCTAAGTCAACTTGGATTTGGTCAATCTGGTCGAGTTGACTGGTGACCATTAGGACTCAGCTGGTTCGGTACCAAACCAGCCCTACTCGGCCAAGCTTGTACCTACCCAGATGAGTAGGTATGGTGACCCTCCCTCATGGACTCAACCTTCAAAATTTAATTTCTTCTGTTAAAAAATAAAAATCCCTAGTTTCTTTACATTTTGAGACACTGGGCCATGGACAGCGATATGTCCCTTGATATTGAGCCAAATGTTGTCCAATATACAAAATCATAGTGCAATCTTCTGTTGAATTTCTTTCAGCAAAGTGCCATTTACACACTGGATTTTCCTTTCATGGCATGCTTATCAGACTTCCTTTAAAATCATTGTATCAAGGCATCCTTTCGATATTGTTGATGAGAGTTGTAGTTATCTCCTAGTTCTAACTGTATCAAAAGTAGGATTGATTTGGCAGTTTTTAGCCACAGCAGTAGATCATTTATTTTCAGTATGTGATATTTTCAGATCTGTAGATTTACTTTCAGCACAGTTCACAGATCTAGTGTAAATTTGCTTTCAGCAAGCTCACAGATCTAGTGTAGATCTGAATTTACATTTCTGAACACTTATTTTTGTTGCTGATATGTTTTCCACTTGGTCCCTGATGGCATATACATGGTATATGCCATGGCATATAGATGAGCAGATTTTACATACTTTGTCTCTAATGGTTTGGAATTTTAAAAATAATTTTTTCAATTTTTTTTTTTTTTAGTATACTAAGTCATTGAAATCAGATCAGTCCAGGTCACTGAGTCAGAGTTCGAATTGACGCTTGACCGATTCTGAGCTGGAGTCCCAGCTTAAAAACATTGTGTAGAATAACTCACTGGCTGGGCGCAAGTCTTGGCCTTGATTCTCAGCTTGTCCAATTAACATGACTGAAATGGTTCCTGTTATCCATCTAGATCCAGATACATGGGTAACCCTTAGAGATGCTTCTCCTACATTGCAGCATGCCAACCAACAACCCTACCATGATTCACATATAGCCAGCCTCAAATGCTTCTCATCCATGATTTGGTGAGTGCTTTCATTGATCCATCCTACTTATCTGATGAAGGCAGGTCATCTATTGTGAGGTTCTTTGACCATTTTTGCATTCAAGTGCTTTCATTTAATGTTTAAGGCATTCTAGTATGGATCACAGGCTGAAATTAGATTATAAACCACTATAGGCTGCGTACTTGTACCCCTACTTCACATTGGTGGTTATGATGTGTCCCAATGTCGCAGAAAGCGGGGACATTTTTTGGAAGCGAAGTGTTGGAAGCGTCTGTTATATATATAAATATCCATTTATATTAAAAAAACATCCAAAATACCAAATTCATTGTGGAAGATATGAAAACATGCATATTTGTACATAAATTAAGATAGATATGGCATCCATTGTACTTCACCGATTAATTATTTGAGCATCAACCATCTAGATTCTAGCAATTACAAATATACATCAATTTTTTAAGCATATCATAGATAATAGAAGGTAGAAAGTACCAAAATTTTAAGCATATAATAGAAAGCAGACATTTAGAAGATAAAATCATTAAACTTTCAAATAACTTATCTAGCATTAAACTTTCAAATAACTTATCTAGCAAGTGAGCAACTGTCAACATGTGTCATGACCAAAATTCAAATAATAATGTTTACAAAATAGGCCATTAGGACACCACCAGCTACACACTGAACTAGGAAGACTGAAAAGTTCAAATTCATGACACTAAAGTCTAACATTCTAATCTATCATCTATAGAGTCTAGACTATGACAAAAGTAGTGAATTGTGAATATATCTACCAATCTCTCCTCAAACCACAACCACTACGTGAGCCTCCACGTGGTGGCAGTGAAGAAGATGGTGGTTGTGGAAGTTGTGGAATTGAAGATGAAGCCCCTGCTATTGCTATTGAAGAATGGAAATTGGGGACCATGGCATTGGATGGGGGTGTCGTCTCATATCGATCATCATCGTCCTGGATAAGAGCGTCCTCCAGTTGCTCTAATTGCAACACTCTATCCTACAAATTGGCTTCCTATGGATTTTTGTCCCAAAGCTTAAGGTCTTTATTATTCTTTGCCTTCTCATAGTTATGGGACAACAATCGCAAGTTTTAATGAATATAAACCAAGCTCTTTGCCAGCGCCCGATTTACATTTAACTTGTTATTTTTAACACTATGGATGAAACTATAGGTGCTCCAACACCTCCCTGTAGAAGAAGTGTTTACCACCTATGATAGCACTTGTATTGCCAAAGATTGTAGAAGTGGAGCAACACCTCCATGCATGTTCCACCACTGAAGAGAAGACAACTTCTTTCGATCTCTAAGTGCATGACTGGTCCCAAATGCACTAGTGCCAAGGATATAGTTGCTCATTTGTTTTCGTATCATGTCATGCTCCTCCTCATAAGGGACTAATTTATCCAATACTTTCATATAACCAACTAGAACCTCTAGATCTTGGTGTAGTTTTCTCTTGTTCCCCCCACCAGGTGCTTGTAACGAACAAGGTTTGTATACTTAGAGGAATGCTCTGATTCCACTGTAGCAAACAAACTCTATAGTTGTTTGTACTTGAAATGTAGAATACACAATGTATTTAAATAATATTTTTATTAATAAGATGATAAAACAAGGATGATGAATGTCACAATGAGGGCCTGCTTGTATACCTAGGCAGGTGCCCCTTCGTGAATGGGCATGTCCTTTAGACATGCCTTTCCATTAACTAATGACTATTTAATTAATCATTACTATGATTATTTATTATTTATATTTATTTGCATTTATTTTATTTTTTATATAAATTATATTCATAACAGTGCCCTTCTCTTCAAAAAGCTTTGCCCTTCAAGCTTAATTGCTGGCATTGTTTTTCATCTTCTCTACGTCATTTTGGCATGTGTAACTGGTACTATTGAGGTTATCATTTTTTTCTTACGTTTTTTATAATATTTAAATATTATATATAATATATATATTATTTCTAAAGAAGGTAACTTTATAAAATTTTATGAAGTAACTTCAGTAATTTGTTAAAATTGTTAAGGTCGTTTTATTTTTTTAATTGCTCGATAGTCACCGTATGGATTCTTACGGTCACATCTCTACATGCGTCGATAGGGTTCTCGCTCATTCACCGTTTCATTTTCTTATCCTACAATTTCTTAAGAGGGCTATTATTCCTTTGTTCCAACTCAATTCCATATTTATAAGAAGAGGCAAAAATACATACACCGATGGATAATTTTGAGATGCGTCACTGTAGGATTAAGTGTCGACGAGATGTGGTAGTGTAGTCGCAAAGTATGGAATGCTTTGATGTTGAAGTGCAAATAATGGGAAACTCTCTCCTACATCCGTTTCGCCCAAGGCGTCGACTCTTTTGGAATGCATGTCGCATCTGGTATAAATTCCTCGCTCTCTGATTATGGTGATTCTCCACTGTGGAGGAGAAGTTGTACTTGGTACAAATGGGCAAGCTTAACGAGTTCCCTGTAATGAGCATGCAAATATTCATCACTAACTTGGGTGGTGTACAAAAACTTCAAAAATGCTTTCACACTTTCTCCTCCAACTTCATGAATTTCCACTCGTTTCATTTTTTTTCTTTCATATCTACTTGTTCCAGCATTGTTTGGAAAACATCTTATCTGATTGTGAGAATAAACGCATGTGCTGTAAGCGAGGATCCATCTGAAGTGCAAAAGAGGGTAACGTCTCTAGTGTCATATACTTCAGTTGGAATAGAGCTCCACTTTCTTAGAAACTTAGCCTTATGCTTTGAATTGTAAATCTGTTCCTGTATTGCTAAATAGTTGTTATGTTCAACGTCAAGATATTTTTCTAAAAACTGGAACCAGTCATACATCTTTCTTTAACAAGGGGCACAAACAAGATCGCTATTGAGATGCCCGCAATTGACCTGTGGCATTGGTGCTGCCATTCTACTGCCCTTTTCCTCAAAGAATTTCATATCTTTCACTTTCCCATACTTTGACAATGCAATTTCAAGCTTTGCATTTGTTTTCCACCGGTGCATATTTGCCACAAACAATGTTGTTCCTCCTACACCTGGATGCAAAAAAGAATTATCTTGCTGGCCTATGCATTCATTTGAAGCTTGGACCTATTTTGTCGGAAGTGGAGGTAGCAGGAGATATAGCTTGACCTACTCTGTTGGAAGTGGAAGTGGTAAGAGATGATGTACTGCCATTTCCGGAAGAAGCACAAAATTGTTTCCTTCTGATTCTATTGATCCACCACCAACATTCAATCCACCTTTTCTTCCCGAGGCCGTAGACTCTTTATAGCTTACAACTACATTTGTAGCATGGCCACAAAATACTTCAGGTGCTTCTACATTTGATTCTACCTCATCATCGATCCTATGGTCCCTTTTAGGACAAGATTCAAAAGAAAATTGAGTAATATTCCCACTGATTGCTCCTTGCTCAGCTTTATTAATTTCGTTATGTTTGATGTACCCCACACTTCTAGCAAAAGCCTCACCAATTGTACCTGCCCCTGAGATTATTCTTGTAGCTTGCTCGACTCCATAATGAACTTTTTGCCGGGCCCTTCCATTCCCAACATTTTCTTGCTTGGTGGTTTGGTAGGAAGTCACAGGTGCTTGGATAAAACTCACATTTAAAGCGTTGTAAAGATCATCACATTTATCATTTTCAATAGTTTCCTTATTAGTAGACTCATCTTTTTCTTCTTCATCTTCAATTTTCATATACCCACTTTGATTATCAGCCTCATTTACGTCACCCTGACGAGATCCTAATTCAACATGTTCGACATCATTTTCTCGGTATGAGCACTCTTTATCGTTAGTCTCTTTTGTGTTAAGGTTCTCTCCCATTATGGATGCTGAATATGTTTCAAGATGCTTTATTGATTTTGCAAGTATTTCTCTCATTTCCAAGAATAATTCTCATGTAGTCATATGGTCATAGTCTTGGGAATATGTTCCCATGATTTCTGGGCCTAAGGCTTAATGGGTACACTATGTAGCCGTTAATGTCTAGATGGTCAAATGGCTCTGATACCACTGTAGCGAAAAAGGTTTGTATACTTAGAGGAATGCTTTGATACCAATGTAAGGAACAAATATCTTATACTTAGAGGAATGCTCTGATACCACTGTAGCAAACAAACTCTGTAGTTGTTTGTACTTGAAATGTAGAATACACAATGTATTTAAATAATTTTTTTATTGATAAGATGATAGAACAAGGATGATGAATGTTACAATGAGGGCTTGCTTATATACCTAAGCAGGTGCCCCTTTCTGAATGGGTATGTCCTTTAGACATGTCTTTCCATTAACTAATGACTATTTAATTAATCGTTACTATGATTATTTATATTTATTTGCATTTATTTTATTTTTTATATAAATTATATTCATAACACTGTTGGTGTTGAAAGCCATGATGGATGATAATATTTAGGTGTAAGAACATATGCTAAGTCATGTAATGGAATGCATAGCATTTCCCATCGCTTTTCCACCTCTGCACGAATATAGTTGTACAAGTTGACATGTCTAGGCTCAACAATGTCTTTAATTTGCCCCAACATGCTATCCATTTGCTCATGCACCTCCTCAATTATTGGCCAATCTTAATTTGCAAAGTTGATTATGTAATAAATTGGTTTGGTGAATTGCAAAACATATTCAATCAGTGACCAAAAGTAGTTGTCAAGAACAATGTTCTTAACTCTATTAGCGCCATCTCTATCAGTGGTCGTCTGCTCCCATGAATCACATGTCACCATAACAGTTAAAGCTTGTCTCACCTTCACTAGCCACCTATAGGTGAGGTAATAACTTGCAAATCTAGTTTTTGAAGGTTTAAGCAAAAGTGCCATAAAAGTAGTTGACCCTTGTATGCCCCGTGACATATTTAATGAGTTGCTTCCCTTTCTTGTAACGCTGATTAATCCATCCACATTCTTTATGCTTCACAATATCATGCATCAAAAGGTTCAATGTGTGCACCAAGCACTCAAACGAAAATATGTGGATGAGTACGCTCAATTATTTTTCCTGCTCCCTTACAATTTGTTGCATTATCAGTGATCACTTGAACCACATTATTAGGACCAACATCATTGATTGTTTTCAGTAGGACATCTGCAATGTTTGGATAAGATGTTGTGATGGAGTCATGACTTGCAAGAAACACTGCACCGCTAACAAAAACACTAAGAACATTTATCAAATGTTGGTTACTAACATTTGTCTAACCATTTGATGTAATGGATACCCCACAGTCCGTCCACTCATCTGTAAAACGTGTCAAAGCTCTTTGAACCTTGGCTTTTTCCCTGTTTAATAACAAAGTTCTAGCTTTCTCATAGTTGGGGCTCTTGTATCCTTTTGGGGCTTCATTGATGGCCTTAACCAAATCATGCCAGTAGGGAGAGTGAAGCACATTGAATGGTATACTGCAAGCGCAAAGAAACAAACCACTTTTGCATCCACATCATCCATCTGACCAATATTCGAGAAATTTGCTATTGTTCTTCTAGATTCAGAGGTTCCAAAAGTACCATGAGGAGATGGACCACTAAACCTAGTGGTTGCACTTGATTCAGATTGAAGTTTTTGTTTCTTGCGTTTCTTTTGTGCAACCTCTATTTGGATGTATTTTATCCTTTGTTCCATTGAAACATTAAGGCAAAAAGATGCGTCCTCACACGAGCATATGAACCACTATAAGGTTTTCCTCCATGACAATCATGCAGGCACACAAACTTGTAGCTTTCACCACCTTTTCCCGTCAAGTTTTGTTACATAATTCCACAAGGGTGTTAATTCAACTTTCCCCGCTTGCATTCCAATGCCCTTTTCAACCCCTTCCTCCTCATCATACATTGGGTCACTCTTAGTGCGATCACTATCCTCTTCTTCCACTTCTTCCCTTCTATGCCTACTCCCCACCAACACCATGAAAAACAAAAGTGGAATGATGATCCAAGATAACACCATTTTAAAATCTAGATGGACAGTCTGCAATAAAATGAACAAGAAGAAAGAATGGGAAAGAGTAGGAGAGGGATGAGAAAAATTACAAACAAGAATGACAAGAAAATGAGGGAGTTCACTGTGGTTTGGTGCTCTGGATGGAATTTGTGAAATAAATTTGCCAATGTAAATTCCTTGGTAATCTTGCCGGAAATAGAAAAAGGAATATTACAGTGGTATCAACACTGGTTTTCCTGCTAGCCTGAGGGTCTATTGAAGGTTATTTTTTTTAGTCTGAGGTATGGCCAGATTTTAATAAATGTTTAACAAATTGGCTTTGGCATTAAATATTCTACAGAAGCCGTGCCCTATTGTTGTATGATTATTCGACAATTTGAGAGGCTGTTGAAGATTTCTCAAAGCGGGCGAAATTATTATTATTAAGCGACTATTATTCTTTTGGCGATACATTCACAAAAGGTCAAATATTTCAAGGGGAAAATTAAATTGATAACTTTGTGAAGGCCACATTAAAATTAAATTTTGAAGGCCGAATTAATTTTATTATAAGTGCCGGAAGCTGAAGTTTAATCAAGGCGGGGCCAACTTTGACATTTGTGAATTAGCAGGACCAAATTTTATAAAGTTTATTTAAGTGGGGGGCGTGAAAATATTACAATTATCAAAGTCAAAAATTTGAGAAGGCCGTGAACTATTGAGGGTTTTAACTGGCACAATTTTGGACGAGAGCTCCATTTTTTTGAAGGCCAAGATCAATTTTATGGTGGAGGCCGCGAATCAAGGCCATCATCTGGTGTATTCTCCAGGAGGGATGTACCACCAGATCTCCACGGTTTTGTTAAGGGATTCTATCATCATAAAACCCAAGTAGAGAGCCATACGCTCTATGGTATTAAAAGGGTCGATTTCTCTTGTGAGAAGGAGGGCATATCATCACATTATTTTCCTGGATGAGTCACCACAATCTGGGTGTGATTTCCTGAGAAGGAGGAGGACAAATCTCCCTATTATTGCTGCTAGTCGAGTCACCTTACCTCTGGGACAAATCTCTGCTACAGTGGAACGAGTTTTTCTCTTATGTCTTGTGCAGTATCACCATTCCAATGTGGGACCGGATCTGGACACCCAAAGACAAGTTGCTGTTGTGTATTTGTTGGCCAACATACTCACAAAGGATAGCATATTGGGTTGTGAGCTGGGCATATACATATTCCTCCCTTTGCTGTGCGTAAAGGAGGACAAAATACTTCATCTCAGCTGTTCAGTGGACCATATCCCAAGCTAGAGTATATTCTAGACTGAGTTTACAACTGCTGGTGCATACTCGTTGAGGGAACGAGTCCTATGTTCAGATTTGGGCACATTCATATATATGCTGGTGGCAAGTTTATTTCCTGTTCATGCATATCAGTCCTTATACAGAGGTTTCAGCGTGCCTGGGTGCGATCAGATTGTGAGGAACATGTTAAAGTTGGGGAGCTAGTTATATGAGTCGACTGGAGTTTCGGGTGTAATGAATTGCTTTAACTGATCGAGAAGATTTTTTTTGCTACAGCAGAATCTTCAAAGGAGGATATTGGATATATCAAAGAAGATTTCCAGGTTCCCAATTGTTAATTTGAGATAACAATGGTATGTTTTATGCTTAAGCACAATTCACTTCAGTGTTTCTTTAACAGTCCAATGATAATTTCCAATTATATCCAGTAGCAATCACATTAACTTATAAACATTGACAGTAAATGCAGATAGAACATAAAATCATATGCAGAAGTCAAGCCAAGACAAGAGGACACAAGATGTGGCGGATGCCAAGGACAAACCCCATTGTGGGGAACCCTTTGATCAAAACTTCTTATTATTCTTCAATAGTTCAGCAGAGAGAGAGTGTACAAATATCATAAATGCAAACCCAAAACATATCTGCTGAATCAGCAGTCAAACCAGCAGTCAATGCAGCCCTAACCAGAAAGTCAACGGTGGTCAAAGTTGCCCAAAATGTCCTCCAAGCAGCTCGGTCAACAGCAGTCCAATTTGGTCTTCCAGGAGAGTCAAAGTCAGCCCAAAACAATTTGGTCAAACCCAGTCAAAGGAGAGAGAAACACTGCTGTAATTTTCTGCAGTCAAATCTGAAGTCAACCCGAACTCAACGCTAGTCAAATTGTCACAATCTTCTTGATTTCTGTGCCAATAAATGCGGCCTAGAGAAATTGGAATTCTTGCCCAAAAACTGAGGTCAACACTCAGCAAATCCCCCTTGGTCACCGCTCTGAAACTTTGGCTTGTTTTGACTCAGAAAAACTCTGCCTCTTGCCACACATGCGAAGAAGAGAAGCTGCCTCCAAGAAGTACAAACCAAACAAGAGAAGAGAGAGATGATGTGATGTGTGATGAGTGAGTGTCCAAATGAGGGAAGGGTTATTCCTATTTATACAATTTGTTGAGGGTGAGGAGACCCATCTATTGGGCTTCATGAGCTTACATTTGACTGAGGCCGACCTTGACAATTAGTCCATAAGAAGAATAAATTCATAATTCCATTTCTGCTTGTCAGAATGAGATGATCTTTATATCAAAATTGTACCTCTCTGAAAGAAGAATCCAATCCAATAATCATCTCCATCATATGAGCTGCCCTAGTTGCCAATTTTAACACCAATATATTCTATGCTCACAAAATAATTGAGAAATATGTGAAATGTTTGATGTCAAAGATATATATATATATATATTTTTTTAATTTTGTTTTGAGGATATTCTAGAGTCTCTGTCATTGAGTCAAATCCACTGATATCCGGAAGTCCAAGTCCATAATAAAATATCTGCCTGAGGTTGAGACAGAGTTTGTTGCCTTAAGTGAGAGTATGTGAGGGCTAATGTATGTCTTGACGTAAGAGGTCTATGAGCTATGAAATCAGAAATTTATTATTGTGTTTGTATTGCATACTGTTAGTGAGAAGATAAGTGTTGGGTTGATAGTCAAAGAGTATAGGGTCTGATTGTAAGCTGCTGTTAGTGTTTGTACTACTGATTGCATGTATTGTCCACATATAGTCACAAGCATTGTACTGTTAAGTCTTGTTATTGTTGATGCTGCTAGGATCAAACAGTTCAGCAGAGTGTGTGACAATTGTTGGTAGGAGAGCTGAATCTTTTTTGTAGATAGAGTATTGTATGCCAAAGTAAAGTTAGGTATTTCAAGGTCTTGATGTCATAGTAGAATGCTTACATCTTCTTGATTCAAGATATGTTAAATTTGCTCAATAGAGTTTTTAAGACACCTCATAAACCAGCACAACAGTACAACAGTTGATGCCTTAAACCACCATGCTTCTACGAACCAAAAACCCAAGCAAAACAATAGACCTTTCTCAAGAGGGGTTTATGCCATTCTTCAAAAAGAACAACCAAGGGATCTGCAGAAATAACCGGAAATTGGACACAAAATCTTTGCACTTGGAACAAATTTGAAACACATGAGGGTTATAGTGAGAGCCCTTTTCAAACTGGACGAACTAGACTCACTCCTTTCCAAGGTGGGTCAGTCAGAGGGGGAGAAGTTAAGTTGGGCTTTAAAACCTGCGATGCTTGCTCTCATACAACACAAGTTTTTAGAGGAACCTTGTGAAGGGGTTAGACTTTCAGTTGCATCTTGTCTAAGTAACATTATGAGGCTGACCGCACCTATACCCCCTTACAACGATGATATTATGAGGGTAGTTTTCAGACTGATAGTAGAGACCTTTTGGGACTTGGATGACACCATGGGACTTACCTTGGGGAAAAAGCTTGAGATTTTAGAAGCCATGGCCATGCTCAGATCTTATGAAGTCCTGTTTGATCTTTAATGTGATAACCTAATCCTTCAAATATTCCAACACTTCTTCAGCATTCAGAAACAACATCCTGACACGGTCAAGGCAAACGTACAATCCATTTTGTTGTCATGTATGGGAGGCCATTAAGCCATTTATAGGAGATTGCAGGCCAAGTTGTTGGCCATATGGAAGAAGGAGCAGTTTCTCTCATCTTCTGCTTATGAACTAGCCAAAATGTTGGTTAAGCAGAACATAAAACTATTCAGGAGATAGTTCACAGAGGAGGAGTTGCGGAAGATTTGTGGTGACCAATTGTGCGACAAGAATGAGCTGAGGAGAAAGGGGCTTTGCTTCACTTGCAAGAAGCCTTGGGGGACCTGACCACTCATGCTTGGGTGATATAGCAGAGATGATTAAGGTAGATTAGGTGGAGGATCCTTTTGAGTTTCCGGATGAGGATTCTTCTTTAGTTGAGTCCATGGGTTCTTACGATGATACCTCTGAGGAGCATGAGTAGTCGTATGGAGTTGTTGACAATAGCCTAGATACACATTCCTGTAAGCAGTCAATAGACCTCATGGGAGACATTCAGGGAGATGGGTCACCCATGATGATTCAATGTGAGCAACATATGGTTGAACGTGGGTCAGATCAAGAGTATGATATGCACGATGGGCATGATTGGCCATTTTTGGGGAGCTAGCTAGTGGCTCACATTGAGCCTATGATAGAGCAAGATGAGCAACTGTTCTTTGTGCCAGTCATTGGCAAGGGGCATACAAAAGCATAAATATCCAATAAGGTTGTAGTACTTGTAGACACTGGTCGTCAGGAGGTGCTGGAGCCTGATAGCATAGTTTTGCAGGAGGTTGGTACACTAGAGAAGCTTGGAGTTTCTGGACAGATGAGGGAGGATTATTTGGAGATGGTGGTCCATTCATCTTTGGGTCTACCCATTGATGAGGTGCATATAGGTACAGTGGTAGCCGACAAAGCTGCAATGCTTCCAGGCAGCAACCCTCCCAAGGAGTACATAGACAGGGCTTGTAGCATGGGTTATCCATTTTTGTCCATTACCGAGAGAGAGGCAGTGTTACTTGGACGGATCTTGTTGATTGTCCAGGGAGAGCAACATAAGTTGAACATGGACCAACATCATCATAGTAGACTTGTTCCACGAGCATGAGACCATGCATTCGATCCTCCCCAGAGGTTGGATTGGCGAGAGATCATGAGTTGGTATCCTATTGATGGGGGATCGTTCCTAGTCAGGTGCATAATATTGCTGGTACCCTTAGATATAAGGGACACTACATGCTCTAGTTGGCAGTGGGATGTTGGTCGACAGTTTATCAGCATACTAGTTGCACTAGGCCTGCATCGACATAGTGGGGTTGACCCCTTGGTCTATGCCAAGGATTGGACAGGAGAAAGGTGATGAGTTGGTTTCTACTGGTGGAGCAACATCTATGGCCAGAGACAGAGCAAAGTCAGAGTCATGGGGTATGGGTGATGATGATTGGCCATGGTGGCATTGGGACCCAGGAGAATCTTTCGAGGGCAAGACTAGTCAGAGTTTAGTCTGGTATCCGGGCATTAAGGAATCTGTTCATGGTCGGGTGGCATGGAGGCATGGTATCACCCAGCGGTTTGTATGGGACCCGTCACCCAGGTATTAGATCTTAGTTTCATGGGACCGTCAGGTTGATCGACATATATGGATTGCTTAAGGGCAAGCAATGTTGGGGCGGGAGGATTTGTCATCCTCCTTTTTTTGGTTTCCCTTATGGTGTGGTCAGGATGGACTTCCAGGGTTGAAGGTAGCTAGGTCATAGGTGCAGGTTTACTCCATTAGCGGGCCCAGGGGCATATGGAAGGGTTTTGAGGAGTTTTTATGAGGTCTGATAGCTTTCGCTTGACATATTCCATCATTCGCAATGATCAGATTGCAGGTTGGACTCCAACAATTATCAAAACAATATGTTATGTTCCCATTGTAGTTTTTGATGCCTACTGCATCCATTCTAGGATTGATGGTCAACATGCTTCATACAAAACAAGAACCAAGGAGATAGTAAGCATTGCACAAATTTACCCATATGTCCCTTATAACACTTTCTTCATCATAAGCTTGGTTAAGTCAATTTCATTTCCCCAAAACAACTCTATGGGAATCTTCCAAGCATTGTGGAGGAGGCATTTGAATGCAGTCCATATATAGAAGCATGCTTCAATTAACTTTAATGCAGTGACAAATGAACCAGCTTCAGCCCAACGAATTTTATATTGTATTTATTAAAGGATGGGTACTTCCATGAAGTCAGTTAAAGGTATCAATCAATAGTAAATAGGCAGAAACTCTTACAAGCCAATATCCCTGGAAATCTACTCTATCTCCAACAAGAACATAACTTTCACATAAAACCAAAATACATTAAGTTTTGAAACAACCATTCACATAGTTTTGCACATGTTTCACTTTCAAGATAGCTCATTGTCTGCATTTTGTTCTATGTGGAGGGATGAGGTAACCCTCAGCTCTTGCTCAAGGACACTTCAAGATGTCCAATCTTTAAATCCCATAGCTTATTTAGGATCTATCTAAGTTTTAGGAACTTGTGGGAGGAAGTTATGTTGTCCATTCTACATGCCTTTTCACTTTCTTTCTTTTTATTCTCTATTGTTTGTAAATATTTTCCTATAAATATAAAACATATTTTATTCAAAAGAAAGAAGAAGAATAGATAAAAATCTATCATTGAATTCATTAGAACAAAGTTTAACTTTGATTGTCTATATACAAGGTCAATGTAAACCACAAGGAGAAAGCTCAGAGGGGCAAGACGCTAAAGAAAATGCGTTCAATGTAGAGGTATGAATATATAGGCAAAGGATATCTCTCTGGAGTCTGTTAGCAGAAAGACATTGTCCAAGGAGTCAAGTTGATCTATAAATGTAATATGCCTATGGCCTCTCCATTTCACCAACACGGATCCTTTGTGGAATTAATAAATTCGACTGGTGTCTCTACAATTCCTTGAATGACAGATTACAATAATGCATATAAATTCTTTAACACTAACCCCTGTCTCTGTGTTATGCTTTCAATTATTTATTTTATGTGTGGCCTATCCAGAGAACCCAGTTTCTAATACATTGATTTCAAACTATTAAATAAGTTTATTTAATTTCAAAACATTCCCAGCACTTCTATGCTCATTAATAAAACAAAAGAACAACTATATATATGTTCGATCAGACACAAACATCACAGTGAGCATTATCCTTCAAGGAAACACTGAATTTATGGTTCTTAATTTGAAGAGAAGGCAATGGGGATTTAAATATGCACTTGGTTTGAAATATGGTATCCAACCACCAATGCTGCATTAAATAAGAACAGAAGCACTCCAGCATTAAATAAGAATAGTAGCACTTTCCTCAGTTTCAACATCAACATCACCAAGCATTGACACATTTATATATTCAGATGAGGGCCAACAATTTAAATGGGAGTATCTACATACCATCTCATTTTCTGCCCTCCATCTCAGCAATTAACAAAGTAATGAGCAAGTATTTGTTTACAAAGGAAAAGATATGAAGTGACATACATATACCGATTTTTCATGTATACTTGTTTTGCAATTTACCATACTATGCATTCTCCAAAGACTGCCTAGTCCTGCATATGTTCAATTTCAGAATAAGGGTCCAAAAAAATAATAATTTTCATTGCAAAAATTATATATGGAGAATTACATAGCTTGAAAGACATCCATAATACATATACATTTAACAAATGGGTATATCGCTCACATGGTTAGTCACAAAATTAAGAATACTTGGACGCAGCTAGTCTGTGGGTGGGTGAGATAAAATCTAATGCCTGTGAGTAGAAGAAGAAAATGTTGTCATAAAATATAATACACCCTAAGGAAAGATAGAGCAACAAATTTGTTGTGTGAAATGAGGATGGTAGAATTTAATACTACGATGCTTTTGAAACCCAAGAGATTACTTCTGAGCATGCAATGTGAAAAACACTACGATGCTTTTAAAACCCAAGAGATTACTTTTGAGCATGCAATGCAAACAATACTAGTCTAGTTTAGTCATCCCATTACATAGAACTCATAAAAAATTCAATGATGTTGCCCAAAACTGTTCCTCTTATGATTGTGATTCTATTGAGTACTACAGTCTATCGTTGAATGGGAGGATTGCATACTAGGTAAGGAGACAATTAATCACTCTACCCTAAACTTTTCCAATTTGTGTAGACACAAAGAAGATTACAAGATAAACACTAGCTTAAGTAGATGGTATTCCGATGATAAGTCAACTTGGTGAATAGAAAGTGCACTTTCCCCAAAAAAAATCATTGATCCATCACTTCTAATGTCAATGACTGAAATGACCACCAACATAAGCTTCAGCCCATCCATCAACGAAGGGTTCTAAACCCTCACATTAAAAATAGACTGAGCCTACATCTAACAGAATATCATTATTTGATATCAAGCTGTAAATATGTCCAAAATCAAAAGAACATTCCTCAAAACGAATTTGACCCATGTATCAGACAACTATTTATGAAAATATGCAGATACATAGCAACGAAGCTATGGTGACCATCTTTGGTACCAAACCAGAAACCCACGAAAATGGCTAAGAAACAAAAACCACACTGATGGAGATCAATTGCAATTTATAAAATTACAATCAGCAAGGCTCGACTCGTAATGAAATAGCCATCTGACTGCCAGTAATCCTTTGGACTTTCAAACCATAGAACATATTTTCCCACCCCAAGAAACCACCTGAGCTTCTGAAATGTATATATGGTAGATAAATGAGTTATATTTTGCTTAATTTCTACATATCTTGAAGATTTGTTTCATGGAAACCGGAGAGTTTTACTCCTTACCTTTGTGGAGAGTTTTATTCCCTAAAAAAACTACGCACACGGCTCTCTCTAGTCACTGACATTGTTACTGAAGTGATTCCTTACTCCCAGCAACCATAAGGTTGACCAATTGAACCATAAGCCTAACCAACTGAGTTGGGGACTGCCAATGACCGCCCAACCATAGATTGGTCTGCACTGTAAGCTTTCTTGCAGCCCAACCACTCCCATGCCAGACTCCAGAGCATGAGGAGGCTACTTAAAGGATGAAGCACTTGCTCCTATTCTGCTCGCAATTTCCAACCCATTCTCCTAGGTACCTTCTTCTCACCCTCTTCATGACATGCTACCTTAAACAAAGTACTGTCATTCATAGACTTGTCGGTGCGCTCTTCCTTTTGAAAGATGCCTCGAACTGTTTCCCCCTTTCTCGAGTATAACCAGGGTCTGATAAAAAAAAATCTCCCTCTGGCCCAAAGTTACTGAGCCAATCAATTGTTTCCCAGCTATCCATCTTGTTCCATATTTTTTTATGTTACTTGACCTTGTCACTACTGATTAATTTGTTTCTACTTGCCAAGTCTTGCAAGCCAATCTCTGTGATGCCACCTACCAGCTTTCATGGTTGTCATAAGCAACAAAATCCCAAGCAGTTTACCTCCTCATCTCTGGAAGTCCATGTCACCAACTTAGCCTTTTTATTTAATTAAATTTATAATGCTTAAAGCAAGCGGGAAATGTATTGAGTTATTACAGCCAACACCACATTACAAGATCCAGAATTCCTCCAGGCACCTAGTGTCATCAAATTATCTTACTCCAACAATTAAAGGACTTGATATTGAAACCTAGAATTAGCTACCATGATGAGAATTCTCTTAGACTAGCACATCAAGAAAATTACACTTCCACCTTGTCCTTTGAAAATTAAAAAATTATAGAGAAATGGCAAGGTGATATGTTTGGAGATGGCCCAGTTTAACTCTTAGTTACCTCCTGTACACACGATTTCTAATCTACCTAAAGGGTGTTTAGACTCTACATACAGAGAATAAATACAAATCTTCTTAGATAATGCACAAGATTCACGGAAATGATCAGTGGTCAATAAATCCTCTAGAGATTAGAAGTCACTCTCAAGATAACACACATGTGAGGTACATTGGTTGCAAGAATGATAAAAATGAAATCGCAATTGCAACCTAGCAATCTCACCCACCCAACACCCCTAAATTGTCTGGAAAAATCAAAGAACCCAAAAAACACCACAACAAATAAAAAGCAAGCCCTGAAACTCATAACCCCAAAATTCTTGGATAAGATTTTTTTTTTGAAGAGCTAAAAATAATCAATGATGACATTGCAAAACAAACTATTGATAAACCATTAACGCTCATATAAACACTCTTAGTTGATGTTTCTCAACATTTCCTTGTATCTTGGCATATCCGTTACGAAGCCATGAATCAACTTGAGCATGCATAACTGAGGGTCAATCCCTTTCATGTATGGGTAGTCCCATGCAAAAGCCCCTTTATATTTCCTAAGGACTTGGATAAGTTTCTGTTGCTGGTCATTACTCAGATTACTGTTAATGTTCAGGATTTTCCCTTGCTTGATTTCAATAGGCTTGCTATTATAGACAGTGGTTGTTGGTATCAATTGGTCATTAATGTCTCTCAAGGAATCTTCTTAAATCTCATTATCAAGGACTGCTTCAATCATGTGACATCTCAAATTAGACACTGCAGCAGGGTGATTGATAAAGGTGTTAATGACATCATCTTCTGTTTGGTTTTTGAATTCAAGCGCATCTGCCACAGTCAACGGTGAACGAATATTTTCTTTTAAAGATGTCGTTGGTTGTTTCCTAGTTTTTACAATGGTTAGACTTGGCTAAGTAGGAGGGTATAAAGCTAGATTATTTACATCATTCCCTCTAGTTATGGTCATACTGCCTATTCGGCAACCTATATAAGCATCGAATGTTGCTAGCCAAGTCCTTCCCAGTATTAAGGGATGTCCATCTAATTGATTTCTGGGGTTAATGATCAAAAAACCTGTCGGATATTCCCAAGGTCCACAGAAACCATCACATCTTGTAATGGTCCTTCTGGCTTAATCACTGAATGTTCAGCTAGTTCCAACAAAGGTAGTGGTTGGTTCTAAGGCTGTGATACCAAACACTTCGCAAGTTTCTGTTGTAAGAATGTTAATGGCTGCCCCTAAGTCAACTAAAGCATTGGGAAAAGAGCGGCCATTTATTTGTACTGTGACAATGGGATTTCCCGGGTCTTCGTATTTTACAGGTGTCTCTTTTCCTAGTAATAAATCAGACAAAGTTCCGACGACATGG
The DNA here is from genome assembly GCA_031772625.1 of Pinus tabuliformis. Classification (NCBI taxonomy): domain Eukaryota; kingdom Viridiplantae; phylum Streptophyta; class Pinopsida; order Pinales; family Pinaceae; genus Pinus; species Pinus tabuliformis. The sequence continues at coordinate 16,080,200 of CM062815.1, read as the reverse complement.
ATAGTAGGTGTTATTTTTGTTTTCCTCACAGACTTCTTTGCACACAATTATTTAATGGTTTTAGCATATATTGGAATATATTGAATGGCCTAGAGGAGGGGTATTTTTATACAGAGATTTTTGAGTTCACCCAGAAGATCAAAGTCAAGATATTCAATTGGTCGAGGTATTATCAATATGAGAAGTAATTATAATTTGCTCAGGATCTTTTTGCATGACTGTATCTTCTCCCTGTTTTATTTGCTTGTCATCTATAGTAGAAGGCTTATCCGGATGTGTTTCTTTAACTTTAGGTTGCAGACTTTTGTCCTCATCTAGAGAAATTATGCATCCAGATCTTAACTTAAGTTCATTACATTCTCTCAACTCAACTTCAGGGTCTAGAATCTCAATAATTTGTATTGACTGGATTGGTTTGTTGTTAGGATTTGGGTTGGGTTGAGCTGGGAGTTGCGGCCGTATATTAGGTTGAGGATTTTGCTGCAACGTGTAAGGTGCTAGTAAAGTTGGTTGAGGCATAGGAACTGTCCCCATAGGCTAGTTTGTAGATCGTTGCCAATTTGGTTGCTAGTTATGATTTTGTGAGGTAGAAGGAGACCATTGAGAGGAATAGGGGTTGTTCTGCCAGAATGGTGGAGGGTAAGAAGAATTTGGCCAATTATTATTTGGATTTGATTGGTTGGGCCATGATGGCATAGAAATTTTTTAAGGTGGCCAGGTAGAGAAAGGTGGCTGGTTTTGCCATGCTGCCCCTTGATACTGCTGAGAATTAAATTGCGAGGAAGGAAAGAACAAAGAAGGTTCTGTAGGCATAGCTGTCGGACGTGCTTTCCATTGACGTCGCTAGTTCAATAGATATACTAGTTCCATTTCCTCTTCTACTTCCTTGAAAACCGCTTTTAACCTAGGAAGCGATGGACAACTTTCCGTAGCATGATCCTTAGTGAAAATGGCACATGTTTGTATCATATCTAGTAGACATTCTCTATGATTGTGTTTATTTATGCAACGTGGATAGAAAATAGCTAGGTTCTGTTATGCTTCGGCCTATTTTCGTTTGGCTTGCATGATATCTAATTGTGTCTTCAGGGTCCCCAAGATATCAGTCTTGAAATCTTCCAACAGATTCCTCATTTCAACTCGTGTAATGCTTCCACCTAAGGCTTTGCTGTCTCTGGCGATCGCACCTCATCCGGTTGGTTTCAGCCTTGTACTACCTCTGGAACACCTGATGCACAATTGTATAATATTGTCATAATCTTCTTTATAAATATCACCCTTCCCCATTAAATTTAGTGTTTCTACCCATTGGTATTTCATACCTTTGATCATCGTAGTTTTAAGAACTTCAGGGGGAAAATTTGCATAACGAGATCTTTGCAAATTATATTGAAAATGTTCTACATATTCTTGAAGAGTCTCATTAGTATTAGCTACCATTTGAAAGATTTCAGCCTTCAGTTCTCTAGTTCGGCAATAATCTTGGTATTTTTTTAGAAAGGTTGTTTTCATTTGGTCTCAATCATTGATGGTACCTCCACCAAGCCCCATAAACCAACGGAGATTTTCTCCTTTCAGAGTAGAGGGGAACAACTTCAGCTTCTTGGGGTCGGTAGTGTAATTACACCCCCTACATAAAACATCGAATTCGAAAAGGAATGCATCAGGATCCTCTGAAGTTAGCCCATGAAAGGTAGGAATATTCTGTAATGGAATAACTTTCATGGGAGCATTGACAACTGTATCAACAATAGGGTATTTTAATGTAGAGGTTTGAGGCTATTGTTGATTATTAGCCATTTGATAAAAAATATGCCAATATTCTTTAGGGATTTCCGGAGCTGGAGATTTGTTCTTAGGGGATTCAGAAGAGACTTTTAGAATGGTTTTAACAACGCTACCTTGGTCTGGAATACTGGGTGTCATCTGTTCAACTACTACTTCAAGATATTTGGGTTCTGATGATTTAATGTTTTAAAACATTACCTGTTTCTCCCTCTCCTTCATGGAGGTTGCAAGAATTCCCTTCTTGTAAAGGGTTAGGCTGTAAGTTTTCCATGTTCTGAAAACTTTGTTCAGACCCTTCAGTCTTGTTGTGAATCTTAGCATCAACTACAGATGGTGATCCTGCGGCCTGAAGGGTTATAGTAGGATTTCTTGTAGAAACGGTTCGGGGTCCTACTGATCATTGAGACTCAGCTGTCCTGATGATTTCGTCAATGAAGTTTGATCGTCCAAGGGGCATCGATCCCTTATATTTTTCAGATTTGGGTAGAGGAAGAATATATTTTTCTACTCTTTTCTTCTTAGTCATTCACACATAAATTCAAACATTTATTTCTACTTTAATTCCTACGCAATTTTGCTGAAAAGCGGGCAAAGGAGCAAGCACTTTACTTGTTCTTACACAGTTTCTTACCTTCTGTTTTTAATACCCAATTCTTTCACAACAAACAAACATCAAACATCTATTTCTACTTCAATTCCTATGCAATTGTGCTGAAAAGCGGGCAAGGGAGCAAGCACTTTACTTGCTCGTACGCAGGTTCTTACCTTCTGTTTTTAATACCCAATTCTTTCACAACAAACAATTATAAAACACACATCACCTCCAGTGTTAGTCTTTCCAGCGTTCCTCCAGTGATCAAATATGCTCTTACAAAGTGGTCTCAGAGTGTCCAGGTCAAATTTTGTCATTTCAAAGAGTCTTCAAGCAAAATTTGGTCACTAGGCATTCTGTCTAGGGTTTGCTTTCACTCCTAAAGTTGTCCAAATGTCGGTCCATGTCACCATTCAGCTGAGTTTATCATCATTCATAGGGTTTTCATTATCATGTCAGTGTCTAATGAGTCATTTTACACCTTGTTCATGCTTCAGTTGCACCTAGGCAAGGTCATTTCCCTCTCCTAGGGTTTTGAAAGCTAATTTCTCTTGAATGGTCAAATCATTAGCAAAATTTGTATCCAGATGTTCATACACCTTCCCCTATCCTTCGTGTACCTTATCAAACACTTTCCATCACTGAGATCCCCCAAATTCCTCATTTTTGCACAAATCCTAGTTTCTAGCTACAACCTGACAATTTTCTAGGTTTGGCCTGTGTTTTGCCCTTTTGGACCCCTTCCCCTCACTCAATCTCTGAGATTCCACTTTCCCCTACTTCCTAACATCCCTCCCTACTCCCCAAAATTTCCTCAAGAATTTAGAAGCCCCCTATCCCCTTCATTTCGCTTCATTTCGACAAAATCTCTTGTTCCACACATCGGGGTAGGTTTTACTCAAATGATGTTTCTGAGCAATCAAAGATGAATTTGGGAAAACTGAGAGAGGTTTTTGTCCACAACATGCCAAGGAAGAAAAACCTCCTTCACTTTTTACACAGGTGTCATGGTTTTAGAGAAATGTCAAAAATACCGTTGCCTCAAGAGAATCGAATGCACCTCTGAAGTGACCTTGGGAAAATCAAGTTTTCTCCTAGGTTGGTTGGCAAAATTACTTTCTTGATGATTCAAATGATAACTAGACACAAAGGTCTTTCCAATGAGCTATCATGAGCTCAATTTGGAGGTGAGGAAGGCATTCAAAAGTTGACTGCAACAGCACTCTGCCTTGAGGCAGCCTCATTTGGCACATTTTGACCAGTCTTTGGAGATTTGATTTTTGATAGGGAAAATGAACTCCAAATTGAAAAATTCCAGTTGGGTTGGAAAGTAGACTCAAAGACCTTTCCAACGAGCTATCCTGCGCCCAATTTGGACACCGGGAAGGCCTCCAAAAAGCATCTGAAAGGCGCGCTACGCGTCAGGGGTGCGCTACGCGTCAGACAGACTTTTCCAGTGTTATTTTACAAGGGCGCTACGCGTCAGTGGCGCGCTACGCGTTGGGCAGGGCGCGCTACGCGTTGGGGTTTCAGCTCAAAAAATTGCCAGCAAGTCATCAAATTGATTTTTCTCTCAGGCAAAGTGCAAGTAGGCTTCTCCTTTATGCCTAGATTTGGTTTTGCAAATTGAAAAGAGAATTAATATGTTCAAATGCTATGTGAATGATAAATCAAAAACCCTCCCTTGTTATGGAAAATTTAAAGTTTCAATGGCACTAGGGTTTCAAATTGCTCTTGCTGTCCAAGGTTGCCCATTTGTAAATCCCTTTTTCCCTCATTTTCATCACCTTTATCCCTCAAATTTTCCCTTGAAATTTCATCATCCTCCTCTTTAAAATTCCTAAAGGCATACTTAATTCCTAAAGGCTACTACACTTCAAAATCCCACAATCTTGTAATTTCCCATGCTTGCATTCCCTAAATTCCTTCTTTATGTTTATTGTCCCTAATTCCCTCATGTTCCCCTATCCCTAACAATTCCCTTGTATTTATGTCCCCTTGGTAACAACATATGAAAAGTCATACAACAGTTTCACATATCAGCATTCATCCAAGGCAGTCGTGCAACAACAGTTATGTCATCCGGTCATTCATCCGATTTTGAAGTGGAAACCCAAAGTGACTCACCCTTGGAAGGATATGCACTCATGAGACTTTATAGAGGTGGCAGAAATATCATTACCTGTCCCGGAACTTGGTGTACAAAGCGAGAATCGGAAGTTTGAAAGCAAAGGTAAAGAGAGCTTCAAGGAGGCAAAAAGTGGATGAAGGACTCTAGATATTGGCTGAGGCATCCTTGGCTCATCATTGCCCTTGATGAAGAACCTACAGTCCAAATTTCAAGAAATTTGGAGAAATTTTTGACATTTTGGAATTTTTGCACTAAAAAACAGGTTTTTGCCCTCAACGCGTAGCGCGCCGCGCGCTACCCTGAAGATGGGCAAGTCCATTTCTCAAAAACTCAGCATTTTTGGATTTGTCATGACAAATTACACTTGCTCAGCAATTGCCAAGACATTTCATCAGGTTTTGAGCCCTCAGAAGGTCAAAAAACATGCAAAAAATGACTTTCTGCCACTTTTTGGACACACAGGAAGCAGTCTTGGGAGATTGCAATTTTGGAGGGGCAAATGGACACCAAATTGAGAAATTCCACTTGGGTTGGAAAGTAGACATCCAGACCTTTCCAACAAGCCTACTTTTGCCTCATTTGGATTCCGGGAAGTGCCCCAAAAGTGGGTTCAAAGGCGCGCTACGCGTTGAGATTTGGCGCGCTACGCATAAGGATATTTTCCACATTTTGCACCTTCCAGCTCAGGAATTCGCCCAGCTTTGACCAATTTTGATTTGTGATGGGATTTTCACCCTCCTTGATGTAATTGATGTTATTTTATGATGTCATGGCACTTATTTATCTCTTCTAGAAGATTCATTCATAAAAAGTCAAAAATTTAATGAATGAATTGGTTTCCTAGCTTATAGAGGCAAGTTGTTTTGACTGCCTAGATTTTAGTGCTCAGTTTAGAATTGGTTGAAACAACTCCTAGAAGGATGAGCTCGACCCCTAAAGGCTAGGGAATGGGTTGGCATGGTCTATATTATGTATTTTCTCAATCATTTTCATGGTTGGAGAGGTTGGACTCTTGAGGGAGAAAGCTTCTATTGTATTACTCATTGTATCTCTGCAATTTTGGCAAAGGAAGAAAGACCAGGGTTTTGCAGTCCTTTTTGGGATTCCTGTGGTTACATGTATTGATGGTGTGTTTCTCTTTGTACTTCTAAGTTTGTTATGTGAATCATCTTCTTACTTTTCCTTCTGCAAATTAGGCAAATGAAGTGTTAAAGTAGAATTCATGATTGCCATGCTCTGCTTTTAAGTTTGCTTAATATCAATGTTTTCATCTGTTTAAGGAGAACTCAAGGGGTTTACTTGCTCTCCTTAGCTCCTCACCAGTCATTCTCATCCATCCAACTCTTTCAAAGGCATCAATACAGTCTCCTATCTTGCCCCAAAGAGCCCCCTGCGAAAACTGTGTCCAATCTCCGCACCCAAAATTGCCTTTCCCCGATTTTCCACCAAAATCCTAAAAATCTCAAATCAAACCTTTTATCAGTTTACTAGCCTAAAATCAGTGTTCTTAATTGGTTATCTCCGCCCTTTGAAGATCTTTGCCGAGATATACCGGAGAGAGCCCTCTCCTGCCCCGTAGGGCTAGCTACGAGGCTAAGTGGTTTGATGTTGCCTTGGAGTTTGCCTTTCTCAGCCTGAGGTGAAATTTCAAGCGCTAACATGTGGGATGGGATAAAATAAGAAAGCCCAAGGCCTTGGTTGGTTTGGGCTAGAAGAACATATTTCTCTTCTCACATGCTCTTGATGCAAAATGTGGATGACGTCTTCTTACCACCCAAAGCCTATGGCCCATAGTTTTTATTGAAAAATACATTTCTCCACTCTTGGTGGAGGATTGGGTTCATCGTGCAAATAAAACTCACCTAAACATCTCTAGAATTTGGTGTTCTATTGTAAATACCTTTGAAACTATCTATAGTGGCATGGTTTGGAGAGTTGGATCGGGTCTTCGGTTCATCTGGGTATGGATCCATGGCCTGGATCCCATCATGATCATCTTCTTCCTTCAATAATCAACTTTCTTTAGGATCGTGTGATATCAAATTATCTCACATTGTTGATCTAACATCTACTTCTATTTGGAGTCAAGGGTGGAAATCTGTGGCAGATTTGGGAATTCCAGATCCTTTCACTAGTTAGTGGAATAATTTCGTTAGCGCTCTTTGATTGGGCCATGTTTGTCTATCAGACAAGGATGATGAAATCATTTGGTTTGGAGCCAAGAGAGGGATTTATTCTCTAAAATATGGTTATAATTACAATTCATCTGAGTGTCATCCAAATGATACACTATGGTGGTAGCCAATTATATGGAATCCAAATTCCCACCGAAGGAAAAAATCCTAACGTGGTGTATTATGAACAGGAAGGTTCCTACATGGGATGTACTTCAAAGGCGTTATTCTATTGGCCCTAGATGGTGTGCTCTTTGTCAAGATGAGGGGGAGTCTATCACTCACCTCTTCATGAATTTCTCTTTTAGCCACGTAATTTGGGACCTCTGTAGATTTGCATAATCTCAAATTAGTCCTTGGATGGGTCCATCTATTTAATCCACTTAGCAATACTGGCTCTCTCTCTCGTTCTCCCACACTTTCAAGGTCCTTCCATTAATCATATGTTGGGGCATTTGGGTAGCTCACAATAGAGCTATATTCTAGGATCATATATCTTCTCCTAGGATTATAGTCGTTGAAGCAATGGTGATCCTTAGTCACTATCCATAGGAGAAAGAAGTTCATAGGGTGTGTGAAATAGTGGCTAAACAACCCGAGGAACTAAATTGTGGGCATATTTTGACAGTGCTTCAATTGATTCGAGTGGGAACAACAAGGGGCGATTTTATTCTTCATCTCACTTCTAACATCTATTTTCATGTATCTGTTGGTATGGGGGTTGGATCAAGTAACTATGCTGAAATTCTTACTTGATGGAACCTATTTGTTTTTGCCATAGAACAGGGTGCATCTAATTTACAACTTTTTGGAGACTCCAAGCTTGTGATCGACTGGTTGAATGACACTTAATATTGCATAAATTTTCTTTTATCACCCTTCTGGATGAAGTTATGAGATTAAAAAATATGTTCTCATATTTTTAATGTCAACATATACACATGGAATTAAATCAATGTGCATATGGTATCTCCAAACAAACTCTTAATCTGGCAAAGGATTGTTGGCAGATCATCGAATTTCATGGAGGAACCTCAACTACATCTTCTTTCAGCCGATCTCCTACACATATTTCTAGTCAGCAATTGTGATATGATTGTTGGGATCTATGATCATTTGTATATACAATTTTTTCCTTTCTTCTATTTTTTCTCTAGACATTATTCATCTTGATCTCTATTTAGAATTGTTTTATGTATTATTTTTGGGACTCTCTATGTGCTCATGTTGGATGAGCTTCATGATATTTTTGTATTTTGGGGACAATAGTTAGTATATGACCCCGATTTGATATATTTATGGTAATATTGAGTGATTGATTGATAAATATGCATACGTACAACAATGTGTCTACAAAATGTAATTTTTATTATCTCTTAATAAAAAGTACAATATTTTTTTTGTGGGAAAAAAATATTGTATTCATTAATTCAAATTTATCATTCACCATTTTAAATTCATTAATTCTAGCATTTGATTAGTACTAAACAAAATAGTAGAGATTAATGTCCCAATGCTGGAATAGTAAATTGAAACTATTGGAACTCAAAAAAGTAAAGATTGATGAGTCAAATACTTGATGTGAGGTCATAAATATCTACAACCAAGAAACAAAAGTTAAAACTAAAAATTAACAATGGGTAATGAACCATGTTATCTGCTCATTGAACCTATTGACCACAATAATGAGAAAAATAACATAAAACTAAAAGCAAACCAAAAATAGATCGACCGAAAAATAAATAAATATTCATGTGCATCCATATGAATCCAAAAAATTACACACAAATATGTAAAGTTTCTTATATATATAAAGTAGGTGTGCATATAACAAAAATAGCACTAAGTGCAATCCATGTTTGAAGAAATAATATGTTAAGAAAGAGGCTCTAGATGGCCTCTATAGTCCAAAAAAATAATGGTACAACAAATACCTACATATCATCAAAATCATTGCCTATATTGGGATACTTATCATCAATATCACTCTTTAAGCATTAAAATAAGATATAAAAATATTAATATGTAAATTTGAGATTTTGTTTGAGTGATAGATACATTTTTACTATGGTCATGACAAAGGATTTTAACAACTAATACCACAAAAAATTGAGGTACATAGAGGGCTTGGTCCTCTTGATTGAATACTAGTTCCATACCCTCAAACATGATAGAATCCAATGACAACATTGCAATCCTCCACCAATCCTAAAATCTTGAAAAATGTTACTTTTGTTGGATTTTGAATGGGATCCAAAATTCTACTTTCTCCATATGAAATCTAATGAGGTTGGAACCACTCTCAAACATCTTGAATCAATTAATGGTATTGTTAAAAATTTAATTAAAAGGATGAAAATGGAATATAAAGGAGAATGCCACTTCGTGACATTACAATTAATTACATAGCATTAGTAGGGAACTAGGGTTGAATATCAAACTTCCTTACTCATAAATTATTTCTTTTAGGAAAAATTCAACAGGTTCCCACAAGAACCCCCTTTGGGGAAATGAATTCCCCACATTGGGAAAATGTTCCCCCCTATGTTTCACTAAGTTTCCCCAAAAGAGGGAAATTTCCCTAGGTGTCTCCTATCTTAGGAGTGTGGGGAATGTATGGAGAATAATCCCCTCTCTCCAATACTACATATGGGTGAAAAATACAACGCTTTACTCTGATAGTAATAATAAAATCAGTCTTAGCGTTAGATTTTATTTGGATTTTTTGTATCTTTTTTAATCCTTGACCATCATTAGATATCTTACTTTGTTCATTAATGTGTTGGATATCTGACGCAAACACTAGATATCCGACATGCATGCTATGTGTGTCGGATTCCCGACATATGACCAGGTCAAGCATAACAATGTTGGAATACCGACAGTGGAGGAGGTCAATTTTTTTGTTCGTTATACAATTTCTCTACATAATATTTGGATGGTGTTAATCTGACAAAAAATTAATTATATTTAATGGAATTACAAATTGCATCACAAATAGTTAAGTTGTGATTGATTTTTAAAGATAATCAATATTGAAAGTTTGGTAAGGAAAAATGGATGATGGAAAATATTATTACCCTTGTACTAGATGCAGGGGCTACAGCAGGAGGAGACTTTTAATAAGAACAACTAAACACCATTATAGAGAATTTGGACACCTTGAAGATAGGCATGAATATCGTTCCTTAGTAAGTTATTCATTATATGTCTTTATATTGTAGACCTTTTTTTGTAAAGTAGGCATTTATGGTTTAAGGGGTTTAAGGTTAGGGATCAAGGGGTTAAGTCGGCTTATGGGTTAATAATTTAGGGGCTTAGGGGTTATTGGTTATAAGGGTTTGGGGGCTAGGGATTAAGGGTTAGGGGATTCAAGGCTTAATTAGAAGAAATGGGCATAAGGTGTTAAGTATTAGAAGGATAGGATCTAAGGGGTTATGGGTAAATAATTTAGAGGTTACCAGGGGGTAGGTTACTGATGTATGTGTATGTGTGTGTGTGTGAGCTTTAAATATTTTTATTTGATTTTTAATTGATTTGTTGTCAACTTTATTTCTAGTCATATGGTATGATTTATATTTTGAGCGAAAAACGAAGGCAATATAAGAATAAATTATCTTTTTTGGTTCTGATTATATATCTCACAAAGTGTTTATTTTTCTATTTGCTAAGAAAAGTAATGTTTTCCCTAAAAAATTTCAACATATTCCATGAACATGTTGATAAATTGCAGAAGCTTCGTCATTGATTTGTTGTTTTCGTTTCTCGGTCTCACCTAAGTTTATTGCTCCATCTAGACTACCAACTCCTTAATACCCCTGAAGCTTGGATTTTTAATTTTTGAAAATTAAAAAATTTATTTAATAAAAGTTACATTATCATACATGTTTTATTAAATAATAATAAAATACCCCAGCATCAAGCATTCCACCAGGAAAAACTTCATTGATTAATGGTCCAAGTTATTTTAAGGATGAAGTGAGAGGGAAAGTTGTCACACTAACTCCAAATATGGCTATCCCGAGGCCTTACATAGTTGAGAAGGCATAAAAAGCATAAGATCTATCAGTAAAATTGATAGAAGTGAGTGGGATTTTCACTGTTCTCCAAGCTAGATCTATGATCTACCGATTTAATGGCTTATGGCCCAAGTCTGAAGATCTACATCAATGGATCTACGTCATCTGGACTAAAAATTATGATATATGCCCATGTGCAAATGGATTTTTTGTGTTTCAATTCGACAAACTGAAATATATGGACTACGTCATAAACGAAGGACCATGGTTTTGGGGAAGGGAGGGTCTCTTCATCACTCCATGGTTTCCAGCTTTTGGTGCCGCAATAATGGTGATTACAAAGATGCCAATATGGGTAATATTTCACAATCTCCCACTTCCTCTTTGGAACCATCAAGTTTTAAAAGGCATTGAAAATTCATTTGGGAGAATTCTAAAGATGGATCGAGAATAATGGACAAATGTATCTTTACTTTTTCCTGCATCTGCATGGAGATATACCTAATCAAAGGCATACAAAATTTCATCCATCTAAAACATCAAGATTTCAAGCGGACACAATGTCCAGACTTTGAAAAAATTGCATTTAGGTGTCGAATTTGCCATTAGACAAGGCATCTGTAGAACTCATGCCCTTAAGCAAAAGGAAGGACAAATAAAAGATCCCAAATTCCAAAGGGATGGAAATCTTCAAATCCACCTTCTTCAAATGATAAAGATGAAAAATGGATGAGAGTCTTCAACAATCAAAAGCATAGAATCAACAAGGCTCCTAAGTGGAGGAGGGAGAAAAGATGCAGAAGGATTATGCTAAACATGGCGGACCCTTTCAAAAGGAAGTAGGGGGGAATAAAGTGAACCCATACATCAGGGAGTTTAGATTCAGAAAAAGAAGTTACCCCGAAGGTAGAAGGCAATCAATTGGAAATAAAATAAACTGCTCCTAATCAAGGAGTTTGGCGAAAGGTGGAAAAAAAGAAAGGAAAAAGGGGGAGCCTAATTAATTATTATCACACTTAGCCTCGATAATTTTATGTAATTTTTTTGTTTTGTTTTGTTTTTTTCTCCTTTTCTGCATTGGACGAAAGGTTGGCTTGATCGAATTCTTTCGGGCATTTGCAAAATGTAATTTTGTTCCTTCGTTTTTAGGTTGAATACAATTATGATTTTTTTTCGAGGAATATATAATATTGATGTGTGTAATTTATTTATTTTTAATTTTATTTGTATAATTAAAATTTATAACTTTTTATTAATAATTAGATTTGAAACAATATCAACCAAAAAATTACCTAAAATGTATTATAAAATTATGTCTTTAAAAATCCTAAAATATTCAAATTATAAAAAATTCAACTTCAAATTATAAGGTAGGGTACTTAGTAGTTAATAGGTTAAGTGGTTAGGGGTTAATAAGTTAAGGTTTAAGTTAGGTTTAGGGGTTTAGGTCCTGGGGAATTTAAAGATTAATTGGTTATTGGTTAAGGGTTTAGGGTTGAATGATTTAGGTGTTAAGGGTTAAGGGCTTAGGGGTTAGGGGTTTAAGGGATTAATTAGGGGGAATGCGGTTAAGGTGTTAAGGATTAGGGGGATAGGGTCTAAGGGGTTAGGGTTTAGGCCAGATTAAAGGGTTAGGGCCGGTTAATGGTTTAGATATTAAGGGTGGGATAAAGGCTAAGGATTAGAGGGAAATTTTCCATTGACTTAAAAGCCCGCATGACCACCAAGTGAACTCGAGGAAGAATATGGCATGATGATGAAGGTGAAATAAGAATAACTTATTTTTATTATTATTGTGACTATCTATCTCAAAAAGTATCTCTTTCTACGTGTCAATACAAGTAACATTTTTCCTAAAAAATTTTCAACATATTCCATAAATATCTTGATAAATTGCACAAGCTTCATCATTGATTTGTTGTTTTTGCTTATCACTCTCACCTAAGTTGATTGCTCCATCTAGACTACCAACTCTTAAGTACCCCTAACACTTGGATTCTAATAACCTCTTAACTCCTATTGTGTTAACCCTTAATCCCTCAGCTTTGAACCCCTTATAAATTAAACCATTGTCTTGAATTAATTTGGCAAGGAAAGTTGCCGTCGAAATCAAACTCGCAGTCTCCAAGTGAAATAAAGAAAAAATAGGACATAATGATGAAGGTGAAATAAGAATTGGTTGTTTTTTTCTAGTTGTGAGAATATATCTCATAAAGTGTATGTCTTTCTAAATGTTAAGAAAACTAACAATTTTCATATATTTTTTCAACATAGTCATAAACATATTAATAAATTGCACAAGATTCATCATTGATTTGTTGTCTTTGTTTTGATATAGTATATTTTTAAATTTTTGTATCATTTAAAGATTTATTATATACACCAATATTACTTTATTGTTTGTAATTATGCAAAAACAACGCCTTAGTGAACTGGCCATGGATCAAAATGTCGTGGTCGTTATACAAGCGCCTGCTCAGGAACATGGAGAGAATATTGAATATCAAGTTAATGATCCTATGGAAGAAGATGATGATGCCAATAACACAGTTGAAGAAGTGGGGACAAATATATTGATCCAGGATACATTTAATAATGATGGAATGAATGATGACGATGACCAAGTAGATGGTGTTTTTGATAGACCTCTAATTGAGATGGAAACACAATCTCTTTATGAAGGGCTCCAAAACAAGTCTTCTCTATGCTATATTGCTAATGGTGAACTTAAATATTATGAATGGTTTGTCACACACTTGGGTCACACAACTCCTAAGCTGTGTAATATATTTTCTAACATTTAGTACTTGATGATAATTTTGTTTGTTTTTCCTCTATTTTTATTGTAAGTTGATCATCTATAAAATTTGGATGCAATATGTATGATTAATTTTCTTTTTGTTAAGCAATACTAATTTTTTAATTATGTTGTAGATTGTTAGGTAAATTTATGTTACCATCGTCAAATATTTTACCTCACACATATATTTACATACCATTATGAAATATATTGGAATGGAGTAACAAGCTATCCATGCATGTCCTAATGATTATATTTTGTATCATGGAGAACATGCGTTGAAAGAAGAATGCCAAAAAATTCAAATGAATAGATATCAAATGGATCAAGTAACAAAAAATGTGCCTCTCAAGGTGGAAATTATGCTTTAATTAATTGACCCTGCACAAAGGGGGTTTTGAATGGGGCCAACATTGAAATTTTTTTAGTTTGTACTTATATGTACTAAAATTTTACATGGTTATAGTAGATGCATGTGTTGATAGTATGGGAAGGTTCCAAGACTCAAATATGACTCACATAAAGAATTCGACAAAATTATAATATAAATGTCGAGGAGATGAAATTATGTAGGTAGCAAGATGTGATCCTAGAAGCAAAAATTGAGCAACTAATAGAAGAAAAAACATACCAATGATGATCACATGGATGCCTTGAATCCTAAATTTATCCATTCTCATAATAGCGAAACACCAACACAAGATTGAAGTGGAATTAAAGACTAATGTGTATGACGAGATTTAACAACAAGAATTTTGTTATCCCTCTTATCCTAATCTTGTCTCCTCCTAATTGAAAATATGCCTTTGGTTTATGGCTTAATTGATCAACCTAAATTTTGGGGGATAATCCTTAAGTCTAATATCCACTCCCTCTTGTAATTTGTAACCCTACTTCCCCTTGAATGCTTTAACCATATACTACATTTGTAACATATGGTCTCTAAAACTTAATAAATCCCCACGCCACTAACTCACGTAATCCATACAACCCTGATAACTCTTGAACCCATAAGCCCCAAACTCTTTATAGGCTAATATAAATATACAACCCTCAATATTGAAATTTTAACTCTTGAAGCCTTTATCTCATAATATAACGTGTAATGCACCTATAACTTGATACTTATATTCACTCATCACAATAACACCTGACCATTAAGCCATGTAACTTATGTCACATATAAAACTGAACTCCTAGTCCTTAAAATATAATCACAATACAAAATTTTAATTAATCATTGAAACAAGAGTAGGAGTAGCTTCGGTCTTAGATGTGATCCAGGTCCGGGTGTGAAGAAGGACCCTTCCAAGACCTTTTACTTTCGTGATGTGTTAAAATTGATTTTTAAAAGAACATTAATGAATACATCTGCATGCGGAAAGAAGAGGAACATAACAATCATCAACACATGAAAACATAAGCGTTGATAACGGAGTTTATCCAGGAGGGACTACGTCTCCGGGCCCCTTGTCAAGATGGTGTAGGCCGCTGCATTAAGTGTTGTCAATAAAGGTGATGTACACAAGATATGATGTCGTGATCATTCAAGGAAAAATGCCCTCACGCAGGAGTGGCTCTAAGAGATGTTCCACAACTAGAACTCTCGATCAAAAGACTCCTATTAGTATGATACAAAAACATGCATGGTGAGCACCCCGCCAACATGGCACAAAAGGGATGTCAATACAAAACACATGCATGATGACAATAAGAGTAGCCCAACAACATACAACACAACCAAGGGCCATCTGAAGAAGTGGAGGTCTCACTGCTAAAGCTGCTCAGGCCATCGATCTCAAGGAGATGATCGTATGAAGATGGCTACTCCCACAAGAAAGTGGACGTCTGAAACATAGCTATCAAAAATGTTGAAGCTTGCTGAATATCGATTTCACAGCATCGATTGCAAGAAGAAGAATAAATCAAAGAAGAATTAATCAAAGAAGAATAACTGCTCTGGAATTCTCGCTCTGCAGCTCTATGGCTATCTGGCCCTATAGCGCTCTGGCTTATCACTGCAGCTCCGCGATCTGCCAGAATTTCAAGCGTTGTGACTCTATGGCTATCTGTGCTCTGGATTGGTCAAGCTATGTGGCTTTATGGGGTTCAAGCGTTGCGTTGGCTTTCTATCCCTCTCTGTCACTCAGGCTCTCGGGCCTCTTCCTCACAGCCTTTCCATGCAGCCTCTCGGACTTTCTGTCATACTGCTCTCGCCCACTGTTACCCAGCCTTTCCGCGCTCCCCCTCGGCTCTGTCACCATCGTGTGTTATAACACGCTTGGATCAAAGTTGCGCTTAAAAATAAGAGGTCGGTTTTGTTCAGAATAGAAGCCGTTTGCTTAGAAGCATTGGCTGGTGCAAAAAAATCCTTGGAATAGCCTTCTTTCTATTTAAAACATAAATACACAAAAAAATCCGAACAAAATCCTTTAAAGCCGAATTTCAAAATATTTTAAATTGGCCCTACAAACCCTATCGAGTCCGCCTTTAGACGCTTATAGCAATCGTTGCAGCCTGGGGTCCTGCCTTTGGCATTCACCGATCACTGACGCTGATCGTTCCAATCGCCGATATCAACGATCGCTAATTGCAATCGGCCCAAAGGTCCAGGTCTTATGCCTTGGGTTTCGTCGACCAGATCCGTCGATGTCGACATTCCATCGCCGATTTGGGGGCGTCGATATCGCCGATTTGACTTCTCCGACCCCATATATTGGTAATCGTTGATCAGGGGTCTTAAAGTCCGCCCTTTGCATGATTCCCGAGGTGATTTTCCTTATAAAGGCTTTAAGTCCATTTTTATGAGAAAAACCTCCTTTTTTCAAAGGAACCAAGGCAACTCTTTTTGTGATAACTTCATCATCCAGACTCAGATTGACGAACCATTCACACATCGAAGATCAAGAAGATGAGATATACGCTCTGGTCATGGTTCGAAGTCATTCTGAGTGCTTTTGATTTTCGAGCGTTCATAATCCTCTATCCTGTGTGTCTTTCTGGAGCCACTTGGATCAATCCTCCCCACTGAGGAGCTTTTGGTCCTCCAAAAGCATAAAAGGTAATCTGCAACTCTCTCTGTACCCTGTTTGCATCACAAGCATCCTGAAAAGGTCTCGCTTCCATCTCCTTCACCTTTGTTCTTTAGAGCCTTAAGCGACGAGCCGACACCTGCTACTTCTGCAACCTGTAGTACATTGTTTTGAAAATCACATGCTTGAATGATATGACCAACTAATGACCCAACGTCCCACGCTTGCCACGAGTTTATCACATACTCGATGGTCAAGTTTACAACAAGATCGACATAATATCCCAGCTATGACAACAAGGCCAACCTATCATGGTTGCTTCAAAAAGTGATGGAAAACACATCATCACTGCAACACATGATTTACACACATAATGCCAAACACTATTGTGTAGACAAGTGATGGAAACATAACATCACTTTCAAAGTTTTAACATGCAACTCAAAATACGATTCAAGACATGACCATACATCATTGTTGTTGAACAAGTGATGGAAACACTTCATCACTTTTACACTTTAAAATGCAACAAATGATTTACAAAATAATGACCATGAAACAACAACATGTCTAGAAACCATTTTTCACTTATCAGGGTGAATGGGTCACCTTCTTGAGGTGGATTTTCTTGTCAAGCAACTGCTTTACTTGGTTCACGCATCGACGCCTTGTCTTTAGGGCACTGCTCTAGATGGAGCTTCCAGCAAGTGGCTCTTTGATGGTCGTTTCTGTCGCAATGACTGCAGTAGGCTTTCTTCCTCCATATTTGCTTAACCTGTTTCTTTTCATGCTGTTGAGAGGGTCTTTCATGGCTCATGAGTGTTGCCATTCTTTTCAAACACTTAGAAAAGGTATGGTTAGGTAAACCACAAAAGGTACATGTTTTTTGATGCCTTGATCTTTGTTCATTATTAACAACATGATCATACTCAAAATGAACATTTGAAGATCGAAAAGGGTTATAACTTCCTTCGTTGTTTTTGATGTCAGTATGGCGATGAGAGCTTGCCTCAGCTCTCCCCCTGCAATGGAAACTGCCATGGGATGATGGGGATGTTTTCCCATCATTCTCTTTCCTCGACGATGTCTCGGACAAATCTGACACCTTTGAGCACTCTCCTTTAGTGTATCTCGAGCCTGAAAATCGATGTTCATGCACAACCTCCGAAGGTTGAGTGATGCCTTGGTTATTAGTACCAAGTTCTTTCTCCTCATGTCTCATCCTTGTAAGGAGCCTCATGTTTGTCCCTGTAATTGGGATCTCCAAATCTCCAACAAACATCATACTATGAGAAGTTGAAATCGAAAGGAAATCAAAATCTTTTACCTTCTCTTTCGATTTGGAAAGAAATGATGAGGGCTTCTCATCATCCGTCGTTGGTGGTTCACTAAATGTCTCAGCGCATTCCCCAACTTCTGTTATGGAATCAGCTCAAGAAAAGAGAGAAAAGATAGATCAACGCCTTAGAATTCAGCCTCTTCGAGGGGGCAACCTCCTTTACATTACATAAATGAACAATTCTTGGATGATTCAAATGACAAAACCTCCTTTCTATATATAGGAGTCTAAGGAGTCACAATATAATCCAGCCGACCTAACAATAATAATATAAAGCCACAAAAATAACAATAGAGGGATTCTATGGGGCACAGAAATAACAATAAGGGGGTAATAGGGGCACAACAATATAAATAAGGGGTATAACTATAATAGTAATGGGGTAATCACTAGTATTATAGGGACCCAACATGCCCCTCTCCTTCAAAAAAGTGTTGTCCTCAACGCTTGAGTAATTCTGGATACTTCTGCATAAAATTCTCATCCTCCCATGTGGAATCTTCAGCGGATAAGTTCTTCCACTTGATAAGATACTCTGAAATTGATCGATTTCGTAGCTGTCGAGTTCTTGTTTCTGTGACTGCTTCCGGTTCCAATATAATTTTTCCTTCCTCGTCAAGTTCTGGCAATATTGTTTGAATTGGGAGCTTGTCGCCTATAACCTTCTTTAAACATGAAACATGGAAAACTGGGTGCAATCGAGAAGCTGCAGGAAGCTCCAATTTGTATGCCATAGTACCAATCTTTTGCAACACCTTGTACGGACCATAATACTTTGGTGATAATTTATTATCCTTCTTAGCTTGCTTTAGGGACATTTGCTTATATGGTTGTAGCCGTAGGAATACCCAATCACCTACATCAAAACTTCTTTCACTGCGATGTTGATCTGCCTGTTGTTTCATTCTATTTTGTGCCAACACGAGGTTATCCTTTAAGAGTTGGAGGACTTGTTGTTGATGTTCGATGTGATGTTCCACTGCCTGAACCTTAGAATTTCTCTTAAATATGATGTGATGGATGGTGGTTGATACCCATAAAGTGCCATAAATGGGGTCATTTTTGTTGCTGTATGGAAGGAAGTGTTATACCACCATTCAGCCAGAGGCAACCATTTGACCCATTGTGTCTGTTTATCAGATACAAAGCAACGAAGATATCCTTCCAAACATTTGTTTACTATCTCAGTTTGCCCATCAGATTGAGGATGATAAGATGAGCTATGAGCTAACTGAGTACCAAGACAAGAAAATAATTCTGTCAAAAAATTTCCAGTGAAAATGGGATCTCTGTCACTTACAATAATCTTTGGGTTTCCATGTAGCTTTTGAACTGTTTCCATAAATGCAGTAGAAACTGTACTGGCTTTAAATGGATGTGATAATGCACAAAAGTGTGCATACTTGGTAAGTCTGTCAACTACCACCATGATGACACTCTTTCCCTCAGACTTGGGTAAACCTGTGATAAAATCCATTGAAACCTCCTCCCAACGTTGGCTTGGAATGGATAAAGGTTGTAATAGACCCGGTGTCTTAATTGTTTCAACTTTATTTTGTTGGCAAACCAAACATTCCGCCACAAACTTTTGAATATCTGATTTAAGGCCATCCCAAAAAAATTCCTTCTTAACCCTGTGGTAAGTTTTTAAAAATCCTGAGTGCCCTCCTAAGGGAGAAGTGTGCAATTCCATAAGAATCTTTTGTTTTAGCTGGGAATTCTTACAGAGGTATAAGCGATCTTTGTACCATAACGAATCATTTTGCCAGCTAAATGTATCAGAAGTACTGGAATCTTGTTGTAGCTTTCGAATAAGTGCCCACACTTCTTCGTCATTCTTCCATTCCTCCCTTGCTTCGTTTATCCAATCTGGTTGGATAATAGAAATGGCACACAACAATGCTTCCACATCCTCATCCTTTCTTGAGAGTGCATCTGCCACCACATTTTGCTTCCCTTTTTTGTAGATGATTTCAAAGTCATAACCCAACATCTTTGTGACCCACTTTTGTTGCTCTTCAGAGGATAATCTTTGTTCTAAAAAGTATTTAAGGCTATCATGATCTGTTTTTACCTTGAAGTGTCTTCCCATTAGGTAGGGTCGCCATTTCTTAAGTGCATGGAGTATTGCCAACATTTCCTTCTCATAAATAGCTTTGCTTAAAAACTTTCCCTTGATTGGACGACTTTCAAAAGCAATGGGTCTTTCATCTTGCATTAGAACAGCACCAATTCCATTTCCTGAAGCATCACATTCCACAATAAAGGTTTTTGTGAAGTCTGGTGTAGCTAAGACCGGTGCTTGGCACATTGCCTCTTTAAGATGTTCAAAGGCCTTTGTTGCTTCCGGAGTCCATGAAAATGAATCTTTCTTCAATAATGTTGTTAGAGGTGCTGCTATTCTCCCATAATTCTTAACAAACTTGCGATAATACCCTGTCAACCCAAGAAATCCTCGCAGATGCTTTATGGATGTGGGGATTTTCCATTCCTTAATGGCTTTAATTTTGCTAGGGTCTACCTTAACTCCTTCATGAGATACAATATGACCCAAATATTCCACCTCCTGGACTCCAAAGAAACATTTGGATCTTTTTGCATATAATTGTTTCTCCTCCAATAGTTGTAGCACCCTGTCAACATGTTCAACATGATCCTTCCAAGACTTGCTGTAGATTAGTATATCATCAAAAAATACTAACACAAATTTTCTAAGGAATGGTTTGAAAATTGAATTCATCAAACCTTGAAATGTTGAAGGTGCATTGGTAAGGCCAAAAGGCATGACCAAAAATTCATAATGACCCTCATGAGTTCTAAATGCCGTTTTCGGAATGTCTTCAATCTTCATTCTGATTTGATGATATCCCGAACGAAGATCCAACTTGGTGAAGTAAATTGATCCATGCAATTCATCCAGTAATTCATCAATGACAGGAATGGGGAACTTATCTTTAATAGTGAGCTTGTTGAGCTCCCTATAATCCGGACACATGCGCCATGATCCATCCTTCTTGTGCACCAATACTACTGGAGCTGAGAAAGAACTTTGACTCGGTTGAATTATACCAGCCTCTAGCATTTCTGCAACCATACGTTCAATTTCACTTTTTTGGACATAGGGATATCTGTACGGCCTGATGTTTGGAGGAACACTTCCTGGAATCAGATGAATAGCATGATCATGATCACGCATAGGTGGGAGACCTTTGGGAGTCTCAAATACCTTGGAATGATTGTCCAGGACTTTTTGGAGATCTGGAGAAATAGATGATTCCAATGTGGAAACATCTAGCGAACATAATTGTGCAATTACACCTCTTTGCTCCTTTTTTAGAAGCTTTGTCATGCCATTAGAGCTGATTATCTTTCCTGGTTTCCCTGCAATACCCCTTAATTCAACTTCCTTTCCTTCCATAGAAAATTTCATGAAAAGTTCTTGAAAATTAAAAGCTATTGTACCCAAGGATTGTAGCCATTGGACTCCTAGTACAACATCGCACCTCCCATTGGAATGGAAAGCATTGGGCTAGTCAATACATATTCTCCCATGGATAGCTTGATATTATGGCACTTTCCAGAGCAATTTATTGTTCCTCCATTTGCAATCATCACTTGACACTCTGGTGCTGGATATAGGAAGCAATTCAATTCTTTTGCTACCCTACAATGAATAAAATTGTGGGTGCTTCCTGAATCAATCAACACTATTACCTTTTTCTTCTTGATTTGTCCTTCTATCTTGATGGTTTGAGGAGTGGTAATTCCTGCCAATGCATTACAAGATATGGTCGGATTTATTTGTTCTTCATCTAGGCTTTGTTCCTGGAATATATCCTCTTCTTTTGACCTTTCTTGCTCCTTTTCTTCTTCCTCTTCACAATCTATGTAGAATAATTTCTTCTCAGCACACTTATGACCTTTTGTGTATTTGCTATCACAATTGTAACAAAGCCCTTTTGCTCTTTTTTCTTCCAATTGTTGTGGTGTCAACCTTGTAGGTTGTGGAAGACTAGGGGCAACAACACTTCCGTCTTTATAGTTGTGAGTGGTATGCTTCCTAGTTGCCATAATTTTGCTTTCCATTTTTCTTGCTAACCTGAATGCCTTCTCTAATGAATCAGGTTCCCAAAGGCGAACATCATGTTGGATATTATCCTTTAAAGACCCTATGAACACATCAATCCTATGCTCCTCTGGAATATCTTTTACCCTTATGTTCAATTTTTGGAACTCCTCAATGTGCTCCATTATTGAACCCTTTTGTTTGAGACTTATCAATTGGCTAAAAAAAGTGTTGCTTTTTGTATCCTCATAATGTGCTATCAATTCTTCCGTAAAAATTGCCCAAGTGATAAATTGTTTACGAGAACAAAGCCATTGATACCATACAAACTGATTTGGTTCCAAATATACAGTTGCCATACGTACCTTTTGTGCGTTTTGCACATTATTGAGATCGAAGAATTGCTCCATCTGTAATATCCATGTGGCGGGATCCTTGCCATCAAACTTCCTCATATCGATTTTTGGAATATGGTGATTCTTCGATCCAACATTAGCGTCTATGGAATCATGATTAACATTTCTTTTGTTCTCATCATGAGTTTCCTTTACTACCTTTTCACCATTAGTAAGTATTTCTTGTAGAAAATTTGTCAAATCTGTCTTCAAATCTGCCATGCCTGTCTTCAAATTTGTGTTCAAATCTATCTTCAAATTGTCCATCTTAGCTTCCACGCCATTTATCTTAGCATCTGTTAACTTTTGTGAGCGTGACATTTGTTGCACTTGTTCTTGTAATTTTGATATATCATGTAGCATTTCTTCCTCTTCTTCATGAGTCATGCTAGAGCTTTCAGGTTCCTTACTAGGTGTTTGCATTTTCTTTCCTCGGGGCATCAGTTACCGATAATAATGCTCTACTATGCCCTTTGAATTCCTTCAAAATAAATTTTCAAACCAAGCTTAAGCAAAAATTTAAAAAAAATCTACACACCTTTTTTCACTTTGTAGGAGCTCGATATTGCCTCTGATGTATCTCTGTACTTTCCAATCATCTAGTTCTGAATTTGTGACCTGTAGTAGCCCTCTGTGTCCTCTTTCCAATGCCACCAGTCTGATCCAAATTGGATTCTCCAAGAAAGAGTTATGCACAATCTCCCAAGATGACCTGATTATAGACCTTTCCAGAAGAGCGAAGTTGTATGAAGTGCCACGTGTACAATTTTCGATATTTGGTTCTGAAAATGATATACAAGAAACTACAGTCCGTCCTCTTTCTGTACCTTCTTACGAAATTTCAATCTGATTCCCAGAGAGAAAGTTATGACAATTTTCCCCAGGTCACCTGTTTTGAATGTAATTCAGGAGTCTGCAAAAAGACCAACTTCCTCAGATCATATCTCCGAAAATATCGCGTGAAAAGCTCTGAAATTCGGACCCAAGGTTCAGCGTGATTTCTTCTCAAATGGGTTTTTTTTGCGACTTCTGAAACGTCATAGAAAAAAGTTATAGCGAAAATGCCACGATGACCTGTTTGGAGCAGCGAAACCCTAGAATCCAAAGCTCTGATACCAAATGTTATGGAACCAGCTCAAGAAAAGAGAGAAAAGATAGATCAACGCCTTAGAATTCAGCCTCTTCGAGGGGGCAACCTCCTTTACATTACATAAATGAACAATTATTGGATGATTCAAATGACAAAACCTCCTTTCTATATATCGGAGTCTAAGGAGTCACAATATAATCCAGCCGACCTAACAATAATAATATAAAGCATCAAAAATAACAATAGAGGGGTTCTATGGGGCACAGAAATAACAATAAGGGGGTAATAGGGGCACACCAATATAAATAAGGGGTATAACTATAATAGTAATGGGGTAATCACTAGTATTATAGGGACCCAACAACTTCTTTCCTGACATACCCAAGTCTTGCCTGATGGGGTAATTCCTCTACTTTGATGGGATTGACAATGCCTTGGCCATTAATGCCCAAGCCTTTTCCTTCATACCCCATTCTCTTCAACAGTTTGGAGCCAATTCCTGTGGTGTGATTTTCAAACACAGCGAAATCATTATCAGGAAACATACATGAAGATGGAGAACTACTTTTTACCTCGCATGGGTCATGCTGCAGCTTTTCCAAGTCCTCATCCTTTGCTTGCAGCTGTCATAGCAAAATTTGTTTTTCCTCTTTCTCTTCATGTAGGTGCATCTTCAATTCATCATTCTCTGTTTGAAGATTATGTTTGTTTTGCTTCAGTTCTTCCATGGCCTTTTCTGTGGCTTGCAACTGAAGCTGCAACGCTCCTTTTCCTCTATCTCTTTCTGTAGAGTTTCATACATAAGTTCCACTCTCTTGGAAATGTCAAGCATGGTCTCATACATCACTCTTTCATCCTCTGTCATTGTTCACACTGCAATTCACATTAATGCAAAGACCGCTCTGATACCACTTGATCCAGGTCTAGGTGTGAAGAAGGACCCTTCCAAGACCTTTTACTTTCATGATGTGTTAAAATTTCTTTTTAAAAGAACATTAATGAATACATCTGCATGTGGAAAGAAGAGGAACATAACAATCATCAGCACATGAAAACATAAGCGTTGATAACGAAGTTCGTCCAGGAGGGACTACCTCTCCAGGCCCCGTGTCAAGATGGTGTAGGTCGCTGCATTAAGTGTTGTCAATAAAGGTGATGTACACAAGATATGATGTCGTGATCATACAAGGAAAAATGCCCTCACGCAGGAGTGGCTCTAAGAGATGTTCCACAACTAGAACTCTTGATCAAAAGACTCCTATCAGTATGATAAAAAAACATGAATGGTGAGCATCCCGCCAACATGGCACAAAAGGGATGTCAATACAAAACACATGCATGATGACAACAAGAGTATCCCAGCAACATACAACAAGGGTTCTCAAGGCATAAAATAAAGAGTTATGACAACCAGTACATCACATAAAAGATTCTGCATAACATGAAGCAAGGAATCATGACAACATGTAATAAACAAGATCCTGCATCAACATCAACCAAGGATCTGTGCAACATAATGCAAAAAGAAGAAGTACATGAACACATCATATACCTCACAACCAAGGGCCATCTGAAGAAGTGGAGGTCTCACTGCTAAAGCTGCTCACACCATCGATCTCAAGGCGACGATCATATGAAGATGGCTGCTCGCACAAGAAAGTGGACATCTGAAACATATCTATCAAAAATGTTGAAGCTTGCTGAATATCGATTTCACAGCATTGATTGCAAGAAGAAGAATCGATCAAAGAAGAATCAGTCAAAGAAGAATTGATCAAAGAAGAATAACTGCTTTGGACTTCTCACTCTGCAGCTCTATGGCTATCTGGCCCTATAGCGCTCTGTCTTATCACTACAGCTCTGCGATCTGCCAGAATTTCAAGCATTGTGACTCTATGGCTATCTGCACTCTGGATTGATCAAGCTCTATGGCTCTATGGGGTTCAAGCGTTGCGTTGGCTTTCAAGCCCTCTTTGGCACTCAGGTTCTCGGGCCTCTTCCTCGCAACCTTTCCACTCAGCCTTTCAGGCTTTCTGTCATACTGCTCCCGCCCACTGTTACCTAGCCTTTCTGTGCTCCCCCTCGGCTCTCTGTCACCATCGTGTGTTATAACACGCTTGGATCAAATCCGCGCTTAAAAATCGGAGGTCGATTTTGTTCAAAATAGAAGCCATTTGCTTAGAAGCATCCGCTGGTGCAACAAAATCCTCGGAATAGCCTTCTTTTTGTTTAAAACAGAAATACACTAAAAAATGATAAATCCGACCAAAATCCTTTAAAGCCGGACTTCAAAACATTTTAAATCGGCCCTACAAACCCTATCGGGTCTGCCTTTAGATGCTTATCGCAATCGTTGCGGCTCGGGGTCCTGCCTTTGGCATCCGCCGACCATTCTGATCGCCGATATTGACGATCGCTAATCGCAATCGCAATCGGCCGAAAGGTCTAGGTCTTGTGCCTTGGGTTTCGCCGACCCGATCTACCGATGCTGACATTCCATCGCCAATTTGCAAGCGCCGATATCGCAGATTTGACTTCTCCAACCCCATATATCGATAATCGTTGATCGGGGGTCTTAAAGTCTGCCCTTTGCACGATTCCCGATGTGATTTTCTTTATAAAGGCTTTAAGTCCATTTTTATGAGAAAAACCTTCCTTTTTCAAAGGAACCAAGGCAACTCTTTTTGCAATAACTTCATCATCCGGACTCGGATTGACGAACTATTCACATCTCCACGATCAGGAAGACGAGATATACGCTTTGGTCCTGGTTTGAAGTCATTCTGAGCACTTTTGTTTTTCGAGCGTTCATAACCCTTTGTCCTGTGTGTCTTTCTGGAGCCACTTGGATCAAGATGCCAAGCCTTCTCATTGATGAAGACCTTCAGGCAGGTTGACTCCCTGGGTTAGCCCTTGGGAATATGATTAAGCTGACAAAGGTGTGATAATTTGGGGTTGTGTTCTCGACAAAGGCATTATCATTTGGGGTTTTGTTCACAATGAAGGTGTGAACATTTTTGGTTTTGTTCAATGCGATGAAAACATGAGCATTTTGGGTTTTGTTCTAAATAAAGGCATTAATACAATCTTAAAAACCATCATGGTAGAGAGGTTATTTGGTAAATTGGCCTAGCTTTATGTCAAGCAGTGAAAGTGGAAGTGATCATGGAAGTAATTTGTTCGTTTTATGCTGCTACAATTTGACTAATTTGAGGATTCAAACCCTCGTAACTCCATAGCATTGATTGCGTTCACCATTCAAAATTACCTTTCATATTTAATAATAAGAATATTCATAGTAATTCCATAGAGTCACGTACCATAGGCCTTGAGAATGGCATCAAGTTGTGGGCTCCGAAATGAGTTTTAAGCCACATGCAGGGTGTAGAATGCTGGACATGGCCACGATGCTATGAATTATCAAGCATAAGAATCATCAACAGTGGCAAGCCCATATCGAATGTGGAGATGAGAGTGGGTGAATAGCCTTTGAACGATATGATTGGAGGAGTTGGTCTGTCGTTGGGTTGATGTGGCATCATGTTATTGGGTATTGGGCCTAGAATAATGCCTGAAAATGTACCCCTCAATTGGTTTGATATTTTTAATGGAAACCGAGGTATATCCGCTGATTTTCCATCAACTTGGATTATATTCATGTGGGTTTTTTTATAATTTTCTTTCCCCAAATCATGTGCAATTTTAACAATAAATTTGATATTCATCACATTCTGCGAATATATTTCAAGAAATCATCATATCACATACTCATTGATTCCTTATAACTAGAAGAAACAACTTGAATGTGCATTAAAAGAGCGCGTAAAAGAAAAAGGACAAAATAGGTGGAAAGGACAACGAACACAATTAAATCTTAGATATGATTTAATTTGGTGGCCATGGCTTGCTAATAAATAAGCATTAAATTAATTTAAGATCTGAATGGGGGGAGAGAGAAGGAAGTCCGCCATTTGAACAAATCACAAATAAAAAAAGAACAATGGATTTTGATTGAGATGGGGCAATGATAGTGCAAGATTGCACACAACGTTCAATTTTTTCCACCATTTTTCTCATTAAACAAAGAATTTGAGCACTGTACACTAGAATTTAAAATTTTTGAGCTAATAATAGGTTGTTAGCTAGGTTGTTTTGAGTTGATATAGATTATCACCATGAGGGTATATTTATCTTATCATTGTTTGACTATTTTGATGTTTTCTATGCACCTTGCATAAGATAATCAAGCTTCTTTTGTTGCATATCATTTTTTTCATTTTGTTTGCATATTGTTTTTAGCGATTTAAGATTTCAAGTATGTTTCAAGAAATCCAGTGGATTATGATTTTGTCATGGGTTAGAGAAGTTGGGAATTGAATTGTGTTTTGTAATGGATTAGAGAAGTTGGGAATTGTAACAACTATTTGTAAAAGAAAATACAATTTCTACAACTCATTTATTTCTTTTTGAGGTTTTTATTGTGAATTTCATCTTTGGGTATGAATTCAATGCATTAAATGAATATAATGTTGTAATACTAAAACATTGTAATATTTGAAGGAGAATTTGGTTTATTCTCATGCTAGACAAAATGCCTTTAGGTAGGGCTCTTACTATAACACCCATGGAATTCCCCAAGTGAAAGAAACCTATAGAACAAATGAATGCTTTGCAACAGAAACCTATTATGGTAGAAATAGCTTCAAAAGAATAAATTTTTGATATCTAGACACCTCAATCAAAGGTGGAACAACCAAGACCTATTTTCAAAGACATTGAAGCCATCAAAAGGGCTCAAAACCTTTTCCATGATGAGGGGAGGTGTATCAAAGATTTCACATATAAGAGTGTCTTGAAATAGTACCTCATATTCACCTTTTTTTTGTAATTAAAATATTTATATTATATATGATCAAAAATTACATTCATGAGAGCTCTACGGATTTGCAAAATCCAGCTATAATCATGATCTAGCATATGAAAACCAAAGAAATGCTAGAAGCAGGAGGAGGCCTTTTTAAAAATTGTAATGAGAGTTGGTCTTCATAATTGTCATTGTACTTATGTAATTATATATTTTATGTAAAAACAAAAATAAAGATTTTTTTTTTCAAGCATGGGTTTCATGCTCAAGTCAATTTATTAATTAAGTCAAGCATGTTTTTCATGCTTCTAGGGTTTATTGAGTCAAAAGAATATTTTTCATGATTCAAATTATTGTATTAGAGTCAAGTCCCATTTGGAATTTGAAAAGAAAGTGGAAAAATATTTTTATTTGAGTCGAAAATATCAATTTTGTCCCCATAAGACCAAGTTGGACGTACCTGGACAAGTCGGCCCTGAAAGTGACCTATTTAACCTCCTAGTTGTGTATAAATAGAAGACAATTTGACCTCATTTAGAGTATGTCAAGTAAATTTTATTTCTATGCCAAGAAGAGAGAGAAAAGAAACAAAAAATTCAAGAAGAAAAAGAAAAAGTTAAAGGAGAAAGAGTGAAGGTCAATGGAGAAAAAAATATACCCTAATTCTCTCACACATGTGAAATTCTGAAGCAATTGCAGGGGCTAAAAATCTACAGTTTGACCGAGTTTTGAATGTGTTGACTATCGTTGACCAAAATGAATTTTGACTTGTTGGAAAAACTTGAAAGGAGGGTTTACTTGGGTATTGTGGGAAGTCTTGGTCTTGGTGTTCGGGTCTTGGAATTATCACTTTGATTTTATTCTATAAGAAAAGAAGAAATTATTGGGTTTTTCCCCTTGGAGGGGTTTTCCCCGAGCTTCGAGTCTATATCTCATGTTCATTGTTTTATGTGATATTCATAGTTTATGGTTTTGGTAATTGGTTGATGAATTGAACATAACAAAATTAATAAGAAGCCAACATATAATCACAACCAATTATCAAAGTAAAGATAAATCAACCTTAATTTCTACCCTAGTGATTTCTCAACATGGTATCAAAGCTAAGATGAGGAGAAGGCAGCTTGAAGATCACTCTTGTTGGCACAAGTGAAAGACATTCATCAAAGCTACTTTGGAGGACAAAAGGAAGGAGAAAGGCTCATAATTCATCTTGAAGGAATACATGTACATCATCTATTTGTAGTTCTCTCTCTATCATTTAAGACTGTTGGTTGCTCATCATTTTTTGAAGAACATCATCATCTTATCAATCTCTCTCTCTCTTGGAATCTCTTTGATCATCATTCATTTTGAAAAATATCTCTACAAGAAGAAGAATCAAGATCCTTGGGAACATCATCTACATTCTTGGAAGCATCATCATTCATCTTTGAAGTAACCATCCTAGAAGTCATCATTCTAGGACATCTTTGAAGTCTCTTGGAAAGTCTTGGGAGCATAAAACATCATCAAAGGAAACACATTTGAAAAGTAAGTACTCTATTACTCTCTATGTCTCAATCTTCAAATAAAATGAATTCATTTTGTAAAGAAGGCAACAAGCTCGATGGGGTATGTGCCTTGCGAGGCAATGATGATGGTGTCTATAGTCATGCATCCCCAACATTGTGCTTTAATATAGTGGAGAGATAGAGCTTGTTAGTCAAGGCCTTGCTATATCACTATGTTGACAATGTCAGTCATGATATTGATGCTTAAGATGGCTTATCAATCTGACTCTTCTTATAATAATATTTCAATTTGATATTTTCCTTGTATCTTGTAGTGCAATTATGAATACCTCCCTAGTTAAGAGGAAGTGTTGAAAATTGTAACTAGGTTTGGTCTTCATAATTTTCATTGTACTTATGTACTTATATATTTTATGTAAAAACAAAAAGAAGGAAAAACAAATCCGTTTTTCAAGCTTGGGTTTCATGCTTAAGTCAATTGGTTAATTAGGTAAAGAATGTTCTTCATGATTCTAGAGTTTATTGAGTCAAAAGAATATTTTTCATGAGTCAAATTATTGTATTAGATTCAAGTCCAATTTGGACTTTGAAAAGAAAGTGGAAAAATATTTTTATTTGAGTCAAAAATGCCAATTTTGTCCCAACAAGGCCAAGTTGGCCCTGCTCTGAAAAGTAGACCCTAAGAGTGACCCATTCGACCTCCTGGATGTTTATAAGTATAAGATAGTTAGACCTCATTTGGAGTATCTCAAGCAAGTTCAAATTTTGTGCCAAGAAGAGAGTGAAAGCCAATAACAAAGTCAAGAAGAAAAAGAAAAAGTCAAAGGAGAGAGAATGAAGGTCACAGGAGGAATAAATATGCCCTAATTCTCTCACACGTTTGAAATTATGAAGTAGTTGTAGGGGCCAAAGTTGCAAACCTAGTTGTAGGGGCCAAAAATCTATAGTTTGACCAATTTTTAAAGGCGTTGACTACTGTTGACCAGAGTTGACTTTGAGTTGTTCGAGAAGCTTGAAAAGAGGGTTGACTTGGGTCTTGTGGGAAGTCTTGGTCTTGGTGTTTGGGTCTTGGAATTCTCACTTTGATATGATTCTATAAGAAGAGAAAAATTTACTTGGTTTTCCCCTTTGAGGGGTTTTGACGTAGCTTAAAGCCTAGATTCTGTGTTCATTGTTTTTCTGTGATCTTATAGCATATTGTTTGGGTAATTGCTTTATGAAATGAAGATAACAAAAGTAATAAGAAGCCAACATGTAATCATAAGCAATTATCAAAGTAAAGAGAAACCAACATTAATTGTTTCCATAGTGATTTCTCAACAACCTCTACCCATTAAGGAGAAACCAAAGGTCATCTTGAATACTACAAACCACATTACAAAGGGAAACCAAAGCGAGGTTGTCAAAAGGAACCATGAGAAAAAAACATAAAGAGGCGGAAGCATAGGAGAATCGTGGCCATGAGGAGGATACCTTGGAAGCCTCACACGGTCCAATTAGAACCTGAGAGTGACTTCCTTGACCATGGGACAGGGCTTGTAGCACTCAACGTCGTCAGGAAGAGGGTGCATTATTAGAGTTGGCTCACTGGAGGGACCTATTTCGACTTGAGCTACCTTAGGATCCTTGCGGGTATTGCGACACTTTAGTGAGGGACTGAATTGTTGATAATGCATCATTGTTGTCTGAGTTGGGGAGAATCTACAATTGTGTCCATAGAGGGTGACACTCGGCCTTGAAGTTTCATTCTCATAAGCACAACAATGTGGAATTCCATGTTTAAAAATTTTCCTTCCAATAGAAAATTTACATCCTCTTGGTCTTTGAAGTGATGACTGAGGAGGTTTCTAAGAGCCCAAATATTATCACCTGTCACCCCGAATTATTGCATCTCTATGTCTACAACCATTCGAGAGAAATGGTGGGGGACGGTTCAATCAAAATGGTCATATCCCTTCCCATACCTAGGTTGGAGGGGAGGTCTTCCTTTGCCACAACCACCTCTATGTGGGAAACCCTTCTTGTGCATCATGGTTTTTATTGAACTGTTCTTCAAACTTTTCACCAGAATTTATACTATGGATCTTAGCACCCAACTTCTTAACCCAATTTTGAACTCTCGCCTGCTCCGGAATGAGACAACATACTGCTACATTAGTGAATTGTGTGTGTTCCAGCGGAATTTCAACATATGATGGAGGTCCTCTCACTAGGTGGAAAAATGAGTGTACTAGCTTATAAGCTATCATAAATGCCATTAGATGGTGGGTTTGTCACCGACTTCATTTCCCAATCCCAATGTACACAGGAAGACAAGCCCATGGCGCCGCCAAAGGCCTACTACATGAGAGCAAGGGAGGGGATTCATGAAGTTAGTTAATGCACTCAATTTAATGTCCATAACCCAGATATGGGGGGTAATACCTATGTAGACATATCTGAAATCCCCTCCTTCATGTCCGTTATCAATTTATTAAGGAGAATAATAGACATTATACAACAATTTGTGATCAATTATCCCCTTGGTGAGTGGTAACATTGCTGATATTTCATATGGTGGAAAAGGAGTTGACCCTGAAAGGAATATGGATCAGTTACATAGGGGTCATATCGTAGTGAAAAGGATGAACTTTGATGAGGTCTTTGTTGAGAAACCAATGCTAGTAGACTTAGGGTTAGATTTATCTTTCTTGATAATTACTTGTGAATTATGTTGGCTTATTTTACTTATTTGTTATATTATCTTTTGTCAAGCAATTACCAAATTATGTGTGCATGAAGATCACAAAAACACAAGACACAACCAGGGAAAAAGACCTATCGAGGGGAAAACCCAGTTAAAATATCTTCCTTCAATAAATTTTTTTGAGACTCTTCAACCTAGACACAAACCTCCTAAACATCAACCCAACCTTTCCTTCTTTGATCTAACCTTCGACCTAATAGTAGCCACACTTCAACTCCAAAAAATTTGACTTGGAAAGGAGACTTCGATATCCTAAATCATCCCACACGAGAGAGAGAGAGAGCAAAGCTTCATTTTTTTTCTTCCCTTCCAAATCACATGAGAGAGAGACCAAAGCTTCAATTTTGTTCTTCCCTTCCAAATCACACTCCTTTTAGCCTCCTTCTTCACCTTAACAATTTTCCAAATTCCAGCTTTAGATATCGAACTATGTGTGAGAGAGTGAGATGCTCCAAATGAATTCGAATTGCCTTGTATATATATCCTTCCAATGAGGTCGAATTACGTTTCTTGAGACTGACTTGATCTTCTTGAGGCTGACTTGGTGTGGAGGTTACATAATTCATCTTTGACTCAAAGTAATTCTTTTTACATCATTCGAAAGCCCAAGAAGGGTCTCATAAAATATACAATGACTCTAATAACTCTTTATTAATCCTAGGAGTCCAGAATGGGGATTTTGACTAATAAAATGATGACCCGAACATGAAACCCATGCTTTAATAAATCATTGTAACAATAATAAAAATTATTTTGACAAATACATTTTATGAAGACTGAACCTAGTTACATTTTTCAACACTCCCTCTTAACTAGGAAGGTATTCATAAGGAAGATCTCAAACTATATGAACTATAAATAGTTTAGGCACCATGTTAGGGTCCAACCCTAACCCCCTTATTTATGTAATAGGGTCGAGTCATAGTTATAGTTAAATAAAGAGTCAATAAAGCCCATATTAATAATTGTAAGTGGTTGACCCGCATTTAAAGAAGGGACCACAGTTAGTTGCAAATGGGCCATGGTATTAGATAGATGGTATTAATAAGAACCATGGTATTGACCCATGGTATTGCATGTATGAATCCTATATAAAGGATAGAGACTCCCCTCGAGGAGCATCGTGTCTTATTTTGTAATTGAGCTCAACTCTATTGGAGGTTGCCCCCTCGAAGAGGCAAGTGAACATTGCTTTCCTTTTCTGAATAATAAAATACTTGTTATTATTTCTTATTGTTCTATGTTCTGGGTATATTTCTTCGCATATTTGGTATTCTGGTATCTTCTCGCAGGTTAACTGCCATGGAATAGATTCATGACCAGGGAAATTTATCCAAGGTCTCTCAATATTTTAGGCACTGCAATGCCCCAAACTATCCTAACCAGGAAATCTATCCGAGTGGGATTAAGATGGACTAAATCATTCAGCCTCTCTAGGTACCATCAGGCTTACTTACTAACCATCAACCCAGGAATCCTCCATGACCAATGCCACCCTCCCTACTTCGGAAACTAAACATCAACATGTAGTGTTGACCAGATGTCCTCCAAAGAAATGTGTTTCAAACACAAGGCTTCAACAAATTTCTTCCAAACTTTTATCATCATCAACAAGATCACTAATATCAACTAAACCAAGCACGCTTATAAGATATTCAAACCTCTTATTAGGAGGAGAATTTGTTAGTATATCAACTACCTCATTTTCTGTCAAGACATACTGTAGCTTCATGATCCCATCCTTCACCAAGTTCCTAATATAATGGAACTTATTGTTGATATGCTTCATCCTAGCATGAAACACGGGATCTCTAGACATCTTGATACAACTTTGATTATCACAATTAATCACAGTAGGGTCCAGAGGCTTCTAAAACAAATCTATCAAAATCTTCCTCAACCATACAACCTCCTTTCCTACTTCACACGAAACCACATACTTTGCTTCAACACTACTCAAAGCAACACGATCTTGCTTTGTACTCATCCATGAGATCATGGTAGATCCCAAATTAAAGCATCCACTGGTAGTGCTTCTTCCATCGGTCTCGCTGCCGCTCCAATCAGAATTTGTGAAGCCAACCGGCTTGACTTCCTTGCTATTTTACTTTAGGCAGTGATGTATTGTGCCACGAAGATATCTCAATATATGCTTGGCAACTATCCCATGATCATGATGAGTCTCCAACTAAAATTGACTGAGGATGTTCACAATAAATCATATATCCACCCTAGTATTTACTAAATACATAAGAGAACCCACTAAATGACAATATGAGGTAGGATCCATGAGACTTGGGCAAGATCCCCTCAACTTCTTGAGATTAGTGATCATAGGAGTAGTCATGGGATTAGAATCGATCATCCTAAATTTCTGTAACAACTTGATGATATAATTTCCTTTCCCCAAATATATATCCCCAAGATTTTGCCAGACTTCTAGACCCAGGTAATAGTGCATCAGCCCTAGATCCTTCTTCTCAAATTCATCTACCAACATCTTCTTACATTCTTGTATTCTTCTTTCCACACTAATAATGAATAGCACACCCACATACAATAGAATAATGAATAGCTTATTATTCACAACCTTTATGTAGAGATTTGGATCAATGAAACTCTTCATGAAGCCAATTCTTAGAAGGTATGCATCCATTATTTCATGACATGCCCTAGGATCTTGGTTCAAAACTATAGGGCCTTCTTGAGTCTACACACATGATTATATTTTCAATTTACCTCAAAGCCTTTGAGTTTCTCAATGTATACTTCCTCATCGATGGTCCCATTTAGAAATGTTGTCATCACATCCATTTGATGGATATTCCATCCCATTTTAGCATCCAATGACACCCAATTTCTAATGGTAGTATACCTTGTAGTGGGTACAAAGGTTTCTTGATAATATATGTCTTCCTTTTGAAAGAAACCACTTGCAACAAATTTTGCCTTGTATTTATCTATACTTCCATCAACAACGTGTTTGATCTTG
Source organism: Pinus tabuliformis (assembly GCA_031772625.1). Lineage (NCBI taxonomy): Eukaryota > Viridiplantae > Streptophyta > Pinopsida > Pinales > Pinaceae > Pinus > Pinus tabuliformis. The sequence continues at coordinate 16,044,658 of CM062815.1, read as the reverse complement.
TGGATCCATTTTGAGGTGACGACCAATTTTTCTCTAGGTCTAGGAATGATTTCCCAAACCTCATTCTTCATGATGGATTGATATTCTTCCTGCACAAATTTCTTCCATACTTCTTGATGATAAAATTCTTCAAATGTAGATGGTCCTTCTTCAATTAGTCTTCTCATATATGAAACATATGCAGAATATCTCTTCGGCCTTTTTCTTTCTCTAAAGGTTCCTTTCACAGCTCCATGTCCTTCATCATCTTCAAGTAGATTTTAACAAATTTGGCCTCTTTCTAGCATTTAGTATGACCACAGGTTGAATAGGCTCATTTAGTCCTTCTTCTTCTTCTTGAATTGTAAAGGGCTTGTCAGGTTGTACTTCTTCTTCTTCAAATATAGGTAGATCTTCGTCATTAGAATCAATAGGAATATACTTCGATATTTTGTAGGCTTGATTTTCATCAAATATAATGTCCCTGCTTACTTCAATGTGTCTCCCTTCCTTGATGTAGATTCTATATGATTTTGAGTAGAGACTATAGCCAACGAAGATCCCTTTGATGCTTGTAGAATCCAACTTCTTTTGTTTTTCCTTTGGAATGTGGATGTAGGTTAGACTCCAAAAGATTTGGAGATAGTCCACACTTGGATTCTTCCCTGTGAATTCTTCCTCGGGTGTCATATTTTCAAGAATTCTATGAGGACTTCTATTTTGAATATATACGGTTGTCATTGTTGCTTTTCCCCATAGAAATTTTGGTAAGCCTTGATCAAGGAGCATTGTTCATACACCTTCTTCAATAGTACTATTCTTTCTTTCAACCACTCCATTTTGTTCAGGATAGTAGTGAACAATAATATCCCTCTTAATTCATGCTTCTTTACACAATTCAATCAATTCTTTAGAAGTGTATTCCACACCATTTTTCAGATCTCAAAGTATTTATTTTCCTTTCAGTTAGGGTTTCCACTTCACATCTAAACTCCTTGAATTTTTCAAATACTTCATCATTTTTCTTGAGAAGGTAGAGCCAGGTCTTTCTAGAGTGATCATCAATAAATGTTACATAGTAAAGATGACTCCAAGTTATTTGTCAGACATGGGTCCACACACATCATAATGTATGAGGTCTAATATTTATTTATATCTTGTTTCACTATTTGAAAATGGTTTTCTTGTATGTTTTCCCAAAGAGCATCCCTTGCAAACTCCTTCATGATATTATTTGATATCAGAGATGACATGAATTTGATGTTTAAGAGTGGGAAATAACTTGTAGTGAAGATGACCATATCTTCTATTCCATAGCTCAATGGGATTGGTTTCCATATGAACCAGAGATTGAGGAGGTGGTGTAATGACTCTATACAAGCTTCCTTCATGAACTCCAATAACCTTAGCTTTATCAATACTTGAATATTTTCCCCAAACCAAGACCTTTCCATCAAAAAAAGAAACTATATCCCCTTTATCTTCTAAGCAAGAAATTGAAAGCAAATTCTTCTTCAAACCTGGAACATATAATATGGTATTGAGATGAAATTTTGCTCCATTTTCCATCTTCAAAGATGTTGATCCCATGCCTCTAACAACGTAGCTTTTGTTGTCTCCCAATTCCACTACATGAGAAGATGGTTCCTTTGATAAAGTTTGTAGTTATTTACTTTCCCCTGCCATTGATCCATCCATTATCATCATTAAGTGATCCTGTAAGTGTAGCTAAGAACCCTTGACTTTTGACCTTGTTGAATAAGTAGTAAACAATATTCTTGATCCATATTCCTATAGAATTCAATCCCATTGTTATCATAGAGGGAGTAATCATTTCCTTCAAGCCAATTAAGTGATATTCAATCTTCTTTGACCTTAGCTCTAATACCATGTTGAGAAATCAATGCTAGTAGACCTAGGGTTAGATTTCTCTTTCTTGATAATTACTTGTAAATTATGTTGGCTTCTTTTAATTATTTGTTATATTATCTTTCATGAAGCAATTACCAAATTATGTGTGCATGAAGATCACAAAAACATCAAACACAAGAAGTAGGCACTCTGCTAGGGAAACCCCTATTTAAGGGAAAACCCAGTCAAAATATATTCCTTCAATAGTTTTTCTTGAGACTCTTCAACCTAGACACATACCTCCTCCATACCAGGGCATCCTTTCCTTCTTCGATCCAACCTTCGACCTAGTCCCAACAACATTTCGACTCTAGCAACTTTGACTTGGTATCTTCCGGCATCAACAAACAAAAATAACAACTTCGACTTTGACAAGGATACTTCAATATCCTAAATTAAATCACACAAGAGAGAGAGAGAGAGATCCCAAAGCTTTGATTTTGTCTTTGCCTTCCTTTTTTTACCAAACTTGCACTCCTTTTAGCCTCCTTCTTCACCTTCACACTTTTCTCAGCTTCCAACTTCATATATAAACTATGTGTGAGATGCTCCAAATGAATTCGAACTGCCTTGGATATATATCCTTCCAATGAGGTCGAATTACCTTTCTTGAGGATGACTTGGTGTGGAGGTTAGATAATTCATATTTGATTCAAAAGTAATTCTATTTACATCATCTGAAAGCCCAAGAAGGGTCTCATAAAATACACAACGACTCTAATAACTCTTTATTAATCCTAGGAGTACACAATGGGGACTTTGACTAATAAAATGTTGACCCAAGCATGAAACCCATGCTTTAATAAGTGATTGTAACAATAATAAAAATTATTTTGACAAATACATTTTATGAAGACCGGACCTAGTTACATTTTTCAAGTGTCTTAGGGGTTTTACTCTTGAAAATCACAACTCAAATACAAATTTAAAATGTCATATTTCTTACCCAACCTGAATTGAGGCACAAGCCTTTGAATATATTTGAGATCCATCATGTGGAACTCATATTCATATGATGAAATTATCACCAAATTCTTCCACCAAATGAAATTATTGACTAATTCACCTCATCCAATTATCAATAGAGTACCCAAACAATTTCATCAATGATAACCCACTGGGCCAACCAACCAAACATTCAATCTTCATGAAGCACATTAGAGCAAGGAAAGTTCCCTCACACACCCTCAACCTATGACAATTCATGTCTTTAGGCTCACCTAAACTAAGTGTAAGTCCACTCATCAAACCACCAAACTATTTATTCCCTAGAATATGAGAGTGTTTACCCAAAATGCAAGCAATTCAACACAATTTGCATCAAGCATTAGGAATAAATATTTGCAGTAAAAAAAAAAAGGAAAACAAAAACAAACATTTTCTCCTTTGTATATTGTTTGGATTCCTATTACATGTTAGCATTGTAGTGTCCTTATATTATCTTGATTTAGTGACTAAGTTAGTTAGAAATCAACCACCCATTTTCTGCATATGGACTTTCAAATCTTAGGAATTCACTTATTTGGAATATTTCCAATAGCTCACCTAGTTGATACAGGGTAATATCTAGGGAGTGTATAATGTGTATATAACCATCCCCATGATGATCAAGGGACTAAGCTAACCCCCATACTATAATGTGAGGAAAATGAATAAACTGGGGAATATCTTACATCACAGTGTTAGATGTTCTATGAAGACTATACCCCACGTAGTCTTCTTATAAAACCTAAGATTTGAGTTGTGAATCCAATCACGAACCCAATATCTAGGATTCCAGTGGCATCTTTCAAAAACTCTCTTCTATAACCTAGTTTATTGAACCATGATATTAGAATCATTATCAAATAACCAAACACATGTAACATTATAATAGACAATATACAACATACATTTAAAACTAAAAAACAATAAATTAAAAACAACTCTGCTTGTCCCCGTTATTGAAGCAGGTAAAGAACACTTTAATTCTCTTTATATTAATGAAATACTTGTAATAATAATAAACAAAATATCAATTCAACATTTCTTTCTTGTTGCAATTGATGATTTTCCCCTCTTGCAACAACCTCAATGATGTCGTGAGTACATGGTCGGGTCATCAATGAGAGCTACAAAGGCCATAAGAACGAAGGGGAAGAAGAAACATTTGATGAAGTCATTTCTGAATTCTATTCAAAAGTGAAGAAAAATAAAAATAAATGATTTACTAGTTATATAATTAGAAACATCATGTACCATGTTATGAAAACATATTTTTGATGATAAAATTTATTGAGATAAGTGTTTTATGTTTATGATTAATGAATGAATGGATGGATGAATGGATGTTATAGTTTAATGAATGATTGCTATATGTTTCTTTATGTAAAAATCATGTATGTTTCTTTATGAATTTTTTGTTTTGCTAGTGTTTATGCACGAATCCTAATTTGTTGATTTCAACTATTTCCTAGTAGATAGATTGGGTACTAGGGAATTGAGAGTGATGTGAGAGGGAGGGGGAAGGGGGGGGGGGGGGGGGGGGGGTTGTGTGCGGCTAGCCGGGGAGGGGGGGAGGGGCCATAAGAGCTTCCACCTTCATGTGGTTAGCCCTATTCATTAGAGAATAAATTAGGATTTGGATAATATTGCAGAAAAATTCCCTCAATACAACAGAGCAACAACAAATTTAATGTTGAGTTCATGTGTGGCTTGGTCAAATCGAGGGACATTTGCTCCAGGATTTGACTACTCTAATAAATTATTCTAAAAAGAAGAGAGGATCTCACTTGGGTATTCATGCACTCGATTCTTTTTAATTAAGATTAATTCATAAAAATGTTTGTTGATTGATTATATTATTTCGATGATTATTTTTCTACCTTCAACACAATTTATGTGAGTTTTGGGTAGTTTATTCTCAATTTATTTGTTTTCATCCCAAATTCGACATCAAATTAGTTGAAATGGATCTTCTTTACTAGTAAATTTCATGTATGTTATACAAATCAAGTCAAAATTTTATTATTTTTTCATCTAACTTGTTCATATGAGTCTTCTACCTCGATTACCTTCTCTTGTTTGATAGACCTAGTACTTTTTTCTACATTGAAATTTCTAGTCATGCTCCTTGTAAAATTACATTTAGGAGACAAACTCACATTGAGAGAAGTCCTTCTTTTCTTTAATCTTCGTGTTTTATTCTTGGCATGACAAATTGACTTTTTATATCTAGGACTTCTTATTGAACATGTGTTCTAGGTTCAACCATAACTACTATAGTTACATGTTCTTGAATCAACATGATGTTATTCCTTCTTCGTATAAGCTATATTTTTCTTCTTTTAGAAGAAAAACAGATTTAGGTCTAACTCTAGGGTTTTGGGATATCTTATCAATCCTTCTAGGCTGTTAGGGTTTATAAACCCTAGACTTCCAATTTTTATCGAACCTTTGTCATATGCAAGTTTTCTTTTTAAAATTGAAATGCCAAAAACCATAAAATCCATATGTGATAAAATTAATCAAGGCATATTAGGGTTTATAGTCCATTATAACTTTTGTGAGGCAACATAACTCAACTAGTTGCATATGCAAGGCATCTTTCAAGGTTCACTTCATCAATACAATGCCCTGCTTCTGAGCAAATTCTAAAGTGAAATGTAACATTTCCAAAAGAAACATAGGTCCCCAAAACTTCAAGCTAATGTATAACACTTCAGTTTTCCAAATAATTTTGGCAAAAGTATGAGAATTTCACATAGTTAATCCCTGACATGCTTGATTAGCTTTCATGTGTAGTTACCCAAGATACATTTTGATAAAGAGGCTTCTTTGAAGCCTTATCGAGCTATGGATTAGCTATCGCAACAATCAATATTGGTTCAAGCTAGGGTCATTAACTGCCATGCACCTGACATTTTGATATATCACGACAACCATTGATTTGCATTTCTCACTGCCATTGGATCATATCGCTCAACAAAAAGGCATGCATTATAAAAGTCCCATCTTCTCACCCGACATTAAAAATTGAACATTGGATGTAATGAGTGTGGGTCTTCAGATCGCATCAGGGGTTAAAATCGCATTGAAATGCACACAGGTTCAAGGGGGATGCACCTTATCATCCATAGGATCAATGGATTTACAACCGCTTGATGATATCAGATTCAAATATGAAAGTGGGTAAATGAAGATTAAATGATATGATGGGAGGGGCTAGCCCCACTACTGGGTCGACGTGGTGTCATGCTATTGGGTATCAGGTGTAAAATAATTCCTAAAAAACCACCCCTTGATCGGTCTGATACTTCTTATCAAAACAAGGGATCATGGTTCTGTGAATATCAATTTGTTTTATAATACTCCATTAATCGTCAAAATTCCAATGCTAAACCCATCAGATACATAGAGGGGTCTTTGGATTCACCTGTGTATTCTATTAGATATAATGTTGGCCCGTTGGATAAACCGTCAAATTTACAACACATTAAGGTCAGAAGGGGTTGTTGGATGTAAAATGCGGTCATCAGATGTATAATAGCAGTGTCGAATTACTACATCGAATTTATGACGTAGACATGTTAGAAACCCCTAGTTGAATGCATATCTTGGCCTTTGATTCATTCTCAGATTTCCCGTCGGCTATCTGACACCCATTGTAAGATTCTTATCGTTGAATTTGTGTACTTTATAGCAGAAATTCATCTTACATCCGACAAGGAAGAAGTTGGATACTCGACAGAATATTCATCTCATGGTTGTCGTTTATCTAACTAGAGGTTTGTGGATTTCCCATTGGTTATCTGATGACAATTTGTTGGATTCTTATCATCAATTTTGTGGACTATCCGACGAGATGTCGTGGGCTGTCCAATGGACTATGTGTTGAATACTCGAAATAATATTAATATCTTGTTCATCGTTTATCCAACCAAAGGCGGTTTTCGGATATCTGATGGCCATTTGTCTGGTCAATTATTTGGTCAGGTTGCACTGACGGCCTTGGAAAAAGAGTCCTGTCGAAGTGATTATAGAATTATATCAAACATATGACATTAGGCCATAAGATTTTAGTGCACTATAGAGTAGTGCTCGGGGATGCATCCTCATGGAACACTAAATTTAAGATGGATTTAGACTAATTGTTTTAGATGTTACCATGTATATATGTACATATATAGTTATTTATTTTTCTTATTACAAAATAAGTACATGTTTACTTTTTTATCTCCATGATCACTTCATAATCAAAACTATATGTTTTTTTTTAGTTCAAGTAGTTTGTTTCCTCTAGAGATGGCTATAGGTTTAATATTTGGCTTGATAAACCGCGACCTAGGGGCATCTAAGTTGTCAAAATAACCCGAGGATCGCGCCTGGCCTGGGCCACACCAACCCTTAACATGAATGGATTTTTTCCATGGATTTTTGAATCAGTGACCTTCACATCACGAAGTGACTTAACCATACACCCCATCAATTTTTATTATACGCCCCACGGGCCAAAAGTATATGCTTCTTATTATTATCATTGTCATCTAATAAATTATCAATATTTTTTTATTTCTATTCAGAAACACAAATTTAAATTTCCCCTAAAGCCCTTTTGTTTATTTTTAACTTTAATATAAGTATTTTTCATTACTTTTTTACTTCGTTTAGAGCACCTCACAAGTCGTGCAATAAATATTTTAAGAAATGTTAGAAATTTGTCACACAATAACATCTTTGAGATTATCTTTAACTCTACTAACACAACAAAGAGTATCACTCATATTTAACAAGCATGAGAAGAATACTAAGGAAGCTTATCCTAGAGAAACAAGTGGTATAAGGGGTAGAAACTTGTTCCAAGATGATGGAACTTCCCTAACCAAAGTGAAGTAGAGAGGACGGAAAGGAAAACTCACACATCATAATGGTCTCTCTAGTAAGGGTAAGAAAACCACGTGAAATCTAGTAAGGGATTCAAGGAAATGTGATTAGAATGACTAGAAATAAGCCTAAGGAAGATCAACATACATAAGTAAATAAGGCAATGTATAGAAAAAATCACAAGGTAGATTTTTTTTGGGAATCCTCCCAAGGTATGGCTAGAATACAACAGAGGAGAGAAAATGAGGCTCATATTTAGATTCATGGTAGGCATAAAGGAGGGATTCCAAGATTATAAAAATATCCAATATGAACACCAAAAAGGAAAATAGGTGCTAAATTAGGGCATCCATGTAAAGGAATGCTCTACCCTGTAAGTCATGAAATGAAAATAAAGAAGGGTTATTGTCACAACCTAATGGGATCAGACCTAAGGCACAATGAAGAGGGAAATGGTGGTCAATAATGGATTAGAAATGGCATGGAAAGACCTACCTCTATATGCCAGGGTCAATAAAATTCATCTAATATCCAGTGGATATAGCAATAAAAATGCCTACCTTTCCTATGAAATCCATTTAGAAAGACTAGACCCATGGTTAAATCCATGTTTTGTATATGTGTGTCCTTGTATAAATCCTTAATGATTGTGAAAAATGTCAACATAGATAGATGAATTACGTAAGTAACATTGTGCTCTCACCATGGGTGTGCCTATGACAAGCCTAGAACATGTGACTAACAAATGAAAATAAATAAAAAAAACATGATAAGCATTGAACTAAAACAACCCGCATTCAAGATAAAAAGCACTCACGTCACATACCAAACCAAAAGTAAAATACATTTGTATAAGGTACAACATAATCTAATCGGTTATGTTATTTAGTACCCAACCCCAGGCATAAGCCAAGGATCCCTATTGATGTTTATGAACTCATGGGTGGTTGTCAGCATCATATGGCACACCATTTCAAGGCCACACTAAAAAAAGTTGAATTGTCACATTCCTAAAGGTTGATGATTCCAGAGGAAAGCCTAGAAATGTATCACTATTAGGAACTGCCCAAGGACATAGAGAGTGAGTAATATGATGAACTATTATAGCTCCTTGATGATGGATATTAATACACAAAGTAGTTACAAGACACTTGCCATTGGGGGGGGTTTGGATTGGAAAATTCATTGTACAGTTTTATAAAATCCAAGACTTGACTCGATCCAAGGGTGGAACTTCATTGGATGACTGAGGAAATGGCCCCTGGCCTGATTCAAAATTTTGTTTACCAAGCTCCACCATTTCTAAATCAAGAAAAATAGAGGCATTATGACACATATCCTCCCTTGGATTATTAATTGAATATATGGCCTCCACGATGGTTCATTGTGAAGGGAACTTATCATCAAGGAGTCATATGGAATAGTTGGAGTGATGAATTTTGTGGGAAAATTTGTTATAGCTAAAAATTTCATCCTTAAGGTACAACATAGTTCAAAATGACACCCCTTTGGGTCTACTATAGAAGCACCTCAAAATGAGAGCTAGAATGTAAGAGAAAAGCTAGGGATAGTGATATTATATCAAATTTGAAACTTGATACTCTTTGTAATAAGCTACAAAACACATTGAGCCTATTTATGAGTTGTGGTGAGAGGAAGAGCCAAGGGAAAGGACCATAGAGGGACCAACATTGTAAGTATTGATTGGTATAATAAAAAGATCATACATTTCCCTAATGCAACATATTTTTTCTATTTTATTGATAATGTATGTATCTATGTTATTATGATGACAATGCCAACTTCATTTGTAAGGATATATATATATATATATATATATATATATATATATATATATATATATATATATATATATATATATAGTGGCTGTTTGTTGTTTGTTTGCATGTTATAGGTGCAAGTAGTGAAAAGACCAAGACCTTTAGGAGCTTCATCATTGCAAGCACCAACCATCCACCTTCCATGATAAGGTGTAGTTATTTCTTCTTCTCCATTTAATTTCATTGTTCATTCCTATACCATATGTTTTATGGGTTAAGTAGATATCAAAAATATTGTATTTCATAGGCCTTGGGTAGGTCCGTGGGTCAAAATTACTCTATTAATATAGAGGAAATTCCATATAAATAGGACTAGCGCTTATAATAGAGAGTCCTAGTGGATCCTTTTTGTCGTATTTTTTTCTCATTTAATTTCTTTTGTTTACTTTTCTTGCTTTTGAGTCATCATTATGGGTCTTAGAATAATTCATTATGAAAAGTTGTGCTTGAAAAAAACTTCAAAACTAGGTCTAAAACCCTTCAACTCTCCTCTGCAGCCTTAAAAGAGTGTTGTTCGTTTGTTCAATGTTATGAAACTAGCTCAAGAAAAGATAGAAAAGATAGATCAATGCCTTAGAATTCAGCCTCTTCGAGGGGGAAACCTCCTTTACATTACATAAATGAACAATTCTTGGATGATTCAAATCAAAAAAACTTCCTTTCTATATATAGGAGTCTAAGGAGCTTATCCTGAGTGTGAGATAGAACTAAGTTGTGCTTAAAAACAACCTGCTAAAACAATTCCAAATGCTTCTTGTGATGTTTTATGTCTCCGTTGAAAACTAAAAAATCATCAATATAACAATAATAAAATCAAAATTATGGAAAATATCTTCCACGTGTTTCTGAAATTTAGAAGGCGTGTTCTTTAGGCCAAATGTCATAACTGTCCATTGGTATTTCCCTCCTGGAACAACAAAGGCGGTCATATATCTATCCTTAGGATTTATGCCTATCTACCAGAAATCACTTTTCAAATCAAACCTTCTAAATACATTAGCGCCTGAGATTTTTGCAAGAAGAATATCTTTGCTGGGTAGAGGATACTTGATGGGTTCTGATGCTTCATTTAATTCCTTGTAATTGATCACCAACCTCTTTTTTCCTCTTTTATGTTCTGAGTGTTTGTTGACATAGAAGGTTGGGCACACCCACGAACTTTTGCAGGGTTCAATTAATCTTCTATCCAAGAGTTGTTTGATTTCTTGCTGGCACAAATTTTTCTTTGTAGAGCTCATGTGGTTGGCAGATGCTTTTTTGGTTTGTGATCAAACCCTTTTCTGAAAGGAAGTGAAAAAAAATACTTTTCTCGGAACCAAAATGCATCAAGATGCTCTTCTGTGCATTATGTTCTAAGATTGTGTGCAATGCCTTTGAGAACTTCTTGCCCATGAAGGTTAGTATGTTTGATAATATTTTTAATGTTTGACAAGTCTTCAATAGTTTCAGTGACTGTATCCACATTATCAAGAGGAATCCTAATAGAGTATATATTTGTCGCAAGGGCAAATACTTTCTCATTTTGGACACTAAATTTGATCTGGTTCTTATCAACAATCATAGGCATGTGTATTTTTACAAAATCTTGGCCAAGAAGGATATCAGATCCAGTATGGTAATTATACAAAGTAACATATACAATTTTTGAAGAAATATATATAGGAAAATCATGAGCTACATAAGAAATCTTCATGAGTTGTTTGTTAATAACTTTGAAATGTACCTTTGTTGGTTTCTAGTAATAAGTTGGGATAGCTTTGTAATTGTAGCAACTACTCATGGCTCTTGTGTCATTTTGGGAATCCAACTAATAGTTTTTGTATCTTGGTATCTTGATGGAAACTGGAATGACCATAATATCTCCAATGCCACTGATTTCTTTTTGTGGTTCTTCTTCTATGCTCAGTCCAATTGGTGTGTGTGTCTTGTCAAATATAGACAATACAAATTTATAATTGAGTTCGTCTAATTGTTAGACCTTTAGTTGAATATGTTCTACTATGTTGACCAATTGTTGTCTATATTTTCATAAACTTTATTCAAGTTTTATGATGTCTTCATGGACATCATTGTGGTCAGAGTCTCTGTTGGGTTTTGGTGTAGAATCTGTCCTAAACCATTCTTTAGGAACAAAGTCTTCATCAGGATGGGACTCCATAGTCAGTGCATCAATTTTCTCTTGGCTTCGTCTCCTTGGGATAAATAGGCTTGGATTGAGTGAATCAATCTATCTCTAAAGACTAGTTATCTGTTGTTAAGTCTTATTAAATTAAAACATAAGGCAATCAGAGAGATATGTACAATCGCCTTCACTTGTAGGATCATTTATTACTGAAATTTTTTGAAATGCATTTTCAATGTCACTATCAGAATCAGTATTCACAGAAAAGTATTCAAATTTAGAATTTGAGTCACAGACTAAATCCCAATCAGCTGGATTATGTGAGGAGTTGAACAGTTCCATAACCTTATTCTAGATCCCTCTTTTGTTATTTTCTAGACATTTATTTTCCTAGTGATCTTTTCTCCTGCAAATGAAACATTTTTTATTCTCTAGTTGGTTTTGACCTCTTTCTGAATACATATCTATTCTTGGGGAATTTTCTTCCTTGATGCTCCTTCGTTTAGAATGGTTAGGGAATCAACGTCGTGGGCTGGAGCACTTACACTTTTGTCTTTGGGAGATATGAGAACTCTTACTGGAGAAGTTCTTAAAGCATCCAAAGTGGTAAGTTTCTGAGAAAGAGTTGCAAAGATTAGGACTAAAACTTAGCTGTTTCATGACATTCTTTCAGGTCTTATAAGATGCACACTCGTTCCTAAGAATTTGAAGAATATGTTGTTGTAAAGAAGCTAAGGATAGTGCTTGGTGAACAAGCTCTGGAATTTTTCTTGGCATTGATGCTATATAATGACGTAGATGTGCAATATTTTGGTGGTCTAAGATTTTATAGTACAACTTTTTCATGGTGCAATAGTATTCATCTAACAAATCTAGGTTGCACAACCTTTGACTCGTGAACTTTTGTTCATAATAGTCAGAATATATTGATAGATTACCAAGAAAAGCATGGGATAATGCCATTAACATTGCTTCAAGTGGATCTTAATTTTATAAGATTGCCATTTATTCAGAGCTTTTTAATGTTTCCCACCAAAGTCTAGCATTCCCTGTTAGTGCCCATGTCACTTGTATGACTACATCCTTTCTTATAGTCTTGAGGTCAAATTTTCTTTGACTGGCCCATGCATTAATCTGTTGCAGTAATATCAGTGTTTGATCTATGTTTAAACAATCAAAATTAATGAAAAAGGTTGATCCGTAGCTGTTAAAAGAGCAGTAGTTTCTTCTCGGGCTTCTGTTGATGACATGTGATGAGCCCATTTAGAAAATGGACTGGTTTGTGACTGAGATCCAATATCAGACCTTGTAGTTCTTGCAGCTTTATGTGAGAAGTTAAGATTCATTTCTCTTATGTTTATAAGACTCACCAGTGTCTTCTTGTCCTTCCATCTTGATTTCATAAGTTTTGAACTTTTCTAACTTGGTTTTAATCAAATCTAGCTTTTCTCTATCTAATCTAGCTCCATCTGTTATTCTTGAAGTATATAAAATTCATCAGAAATAGCTTTCAAAGATAAGGTAGAAGATGACTTAGAATTTTTGAAATAAGAAAAATTCAGGCCTTCAGCTTTGACTTCTTCATAATTTGGAGGAGATCTAGGTCTAGGTAAAGAGTCTTGAAAGCTAGACATTGCCTTATTGATAGCTCCTAATTGATTTATGATTTCTTTTAATTGCTCCTCTTGCACATTCTGATGAGCATACATAGTATCATATGTCTGGTGTATCATTCTAACATGATCTTTGAATTAAAGAATGTCTTTGGCTAAATCATCTAAGTTTTGAGCCAAACATACAGACTGATAATTATTGTAATTGAGAAATTTGACTGGCTTGGTAGGTTCATCTTCTGAAGATGATCTATAATGCAAGAACTGAAGATCACTTTGAACATAACCATTTTTAAATTTTGGAGTATTATTTGTTGGCTCTAAGCTTCTCTCAGGAAGTGTAACTATGTTTCCAGGTCTTTCTCTGGGAAGACCGTACATTTTTATGTCAGATGTGGGAATCATGATACAGTCAGGAAAATCAGAATGTTGACGATGGTGTGGCTGGGAACTTGATGGAGTATCAATAGTCTGGTATTTATATTTGGGATTTTTTGTATTATTTTGACAATACATACAAGACCAAGAAGTGATGGATTTATGCATATGTACATGACTACCAAAACTAGTAGTAGGTATAGTAGAAACTGACAATCTCAGAGGAATAGGAGCTTTTTCAAGTCGTGCTGATAGAATTTGATTTAATGGGTCTGGAGTCTGGAATCTGAGACTAGTTATGCCATCTCCCATGGTACCAATCTCAACTAGTGGGATGTGTTAGCTAATTGGGAATAATTTTGGGAGAGAGGTTGGTACAAACTTGACCATTCTTCAGGAAGAGTTAGCTCACTAAATCCAATCTGGAGTGGAGTTACATTGCCAAGGGCGACTACAACTCCTTCTTTGAGTGCTCGTTTGTGTAGTTTGGAATTTATAGGGGGCATGCTTGATGTGACAAAACGGATACAGACTGTGGTATGAAGTTGAGCTATCTGGGTATTAGGAGCAAAGTTAAACCCATGGAATTGAATAAAGGCTTGCAGAAATTCATTAATGTAACGGTATGTCAATGAGACCTGATAGCGAGGAATCACTGATGACCATGCATCATTAAAATCATTAGCTCTAGAATCAAGGACAGAAGTTAAGCATGAAGTATTTAGTCTAGGTCACACCAGACGATTGATTCCGAACTTTATAAGCCCAATATGAATGTATTTAAATCCATTTTCAAGACCCAACTCTACATCTTCCTTATGGATCAACGAAACTTGGTATCAGAGCCAAACCAATGTAGAGGTAGAAAGGGTTACCTGTTGTAGGTGAAAGTTGAAGGTCATACATCTTGATAAGTCCCCGTTGAAGACTAGTTGAGGTTGTGTTTTAGGCATGAAGGCGTTAGACCACGAATTGCAAAGTATTCTTGTGATTTTTCAGGTGTCTCTTACTTTCTCTCTTTGGATTATATGGATTCTAGGAAAAATTATTTGTTTTCTTAATCACGTAAAGAAGCACATGAGAAAAATGGTCTTGGTTGTCTCAGTTATTAAATAAATAAAATAAGGATGTATTGTATAATACACGAGTTATCACTCAAGAATTTGATCCTTAGCCAAACCGGACTCTGCCAGATATTGATGTGGATAAGATATATAATATGTCAGTGTTTAAATTTAGAGGTACTAGTCTCTTTCGATTTTCCTCTGTGAATATTCCTATTTCCTTGTCTGAGCAATTCTACCAAGTTCCTTTGATCCATAAGGAAGATGTAGAGTGGGGCCTTGAAAATGGATTTAAATACATTCATATTGGGCTTATACAGTTCGGAATCAATCCTCTGGTGTGACTTAGACTAAATACTTCATGTTTAACTTGTGTCATCGATTATAGACCTAATGATTTTAATGATGCATTAATAGGAGGCTTCCAAAGTATTTAAATAATGGTCTTGCGTGGTCATCAGTAATTCCTCACTATCTGGTCTCATTGACAAACCCTTACATTAATGAATTCCTGCAAGCCTTTATTCAATTCCATGGGTTTAACTTTTCTCCTAGTACCCAGATAGCTCAGCTTCATACCACAATTTGTATCCATTTTGTCACATCAAGCATGCCCCACATAAATTCCAAACTACACAAATGAACACTCAAAGAAGGAGTTATAGTCAACCCTGGCAATGTAACTCCACTCCAGATTGGATTTAGTGAGCTAACTCTTCCTGAAGAATGGTCAAGTTCGTACTAGCCTCTCTCAAAAAATTATCCCCAATTATCTAACACATCCGACCAGTTGAGAGTGGTACCCATAGGAGATCGTAGAACTAGTCTCAGAGTCCATAATCCAAACCCATTAAATCGAAGTCTATCAGCACGACTTAACAAAACTCCTATTCCTCCAATATTGTCGGTTTCTACTATACCTACTACTAGTTTTGGTAGTCATGTACAGATGCATAAATCCATCACTTCTCAGTCTTGTGTGTATTGTCAAAATAATACAAAAAATCCCAAAAATAAATATCAAACTATTGATACTCCATCCAGTTCCCAACCACACCATGGTCAACATTCTGATTGTCCTGACTGTGTCATGATTCCCACATCTGACTTAAAAATGTACGGTCTTCCCAGAGAAAGACCTAGAAACAGAATCACACTTCTTGAGAGAAGCTTAAAGCCAACAAATACTACTCCAAAATTCAAAAATGGTTATGTTCAAAGTGATCTTCAGTTCTTGCATTATCGATCATCTTTAGAAGCTGAACCTACCAAGCGAGTCAAATTTCTCAATTACAATAATTATTAGTCTATATGGTTGGCTCAAAACTTAGATGATTTAGCCAAATATCATGTCAGAATGATACACCAGACATATGATACTATGTATGCTCATCAAACTGTGCAAGAGGAGCAACTAAAAGAAATCATAACTCAATTAGGATTTATCATTAAGGCAGTGTCTATCTTTCAAGACTCTTTACCTAGACCCAAATCTCATCCCAATTATGAAGAAGTCGAAGCTAAATGCCCGAATTTTTCTTATTTCAAAAATTCTAAGTCATCTTCTATCTTATCTTTGAAATCTATTTATGTTGAATTTGTAGATACTAGAAGAATAACAGATGGAGCTAGATTAGCTAGAGAAAAGATAGATCTAATTAAAAGCAAGTTAGAAAAGTTCAAAACTTATGGAATCAAGATGGCAGGACAAGAAGACATTGGTGAGTCTTCTAAACATAAGAGAGATGAATCATTTAATTTCTCACATAAAGCTGCAAGAACTACAGGGTCTGATATTGGATCTTAGTCCCAAACCAATCCATTTTCTAAATGGGCTCATCACATGTCATTAGTAGAAGCCCAAGAAGAAACTACTCCTTTTAACGACCAAGGATCATCCTTTTTCATTAATTTTGATTGTATGAACATAGATCTAACATTGATATTATTGCAACGGATTAATACATGGGCCAGTCAAAGAAAAGCTGACCTCAAGGCTACATGGAAGGATGTAGTCATAAAAGTGACATGGGCACTAACAGGTAATGCTAGACTTTGGTGGGAAACATTAAAAAGATCTGAACAATTGGAAATCTTAGAAAATGAAGATCCACTTGAAGCAATGTCAATGGCATTATCCCATGAGTTTATTGGTACTCTATCAACATATCTTGACCATTATGAACAAATGTTCATGAGTTAAAGGTTGTGAAACTTAGATTTTCTAGATGAATAATATTGCACCATGCAAAAGTTGTACTATAAAATCCCAGACCACCAAAATATTGCATATCTTTATCATTATATAGCATCAATGCTCGACAAAATTCCAGAGCTTGTTCACCAAGCACTATCTTCTCAAAGTATCTCAATAGATACTCTATCCTTAGCTTCTTTACAAAAGCATATTCTTCAAATTATGAGTGCGCAGCTTACAAGATCCGAAAGAATATCAAGAAACAACTAAGTTTCAGTCCTAATATTTGCAACTTTTTCTCAGAAACTTACCACTTTGGATGCTTTAAGAACTCCTCCAGTAAGAGTTCTCATATATCCCAAAGACAAAATTGTGAGTGCTCCAGCCCACGACATAAATTCCCTAACCATTCTAAACGAAAGGAGCATCAAGGAAGCAAATTCCCCAAGAATATATATGTATTCAGAAGGAGATCAAAACCAGCCAGAGAAGAAAATTGTTTCATCTGCGGGAGAAAAGATCATTGGGTAAATAAATGTCCAGAAAAGAACAAAAGAAGGATCCAGAGTAAGGTTATGGAACTATTCAACTCCTCACATAATCCAGCTGACTGGGATTTAGTCTCTGAATCAAATTCTGAATTTGAATACTTTTCTTTGAATATTGATTATGATAGTGACATTGAAAATGCATTTCAAAAAAATTCAATAACAGATGATGCTACAAGTGAAGGCGATTGTACATATCTCTCTGATTGCCTTATGTTTTCTTTTAATAAGACTCAACAACAAATAGCTAGTCTCCAGAGACAGGTGGATTCACTCAATACGAGCCTAGTTATCCCAAGGAGACGAATCCAAGAGAAAATCGATGCACTAACTATGGAGTCCTAACCTGATGAAGACTTTGATCCTACAAAATGGTTTAGGACAGAATCTGCACCAAAACCGAATAGAGACTTCGATCACAATGTTGTCCTTGAAGACATTAGAAAACTTGAAGAAAGTTTACCAAAACATAGACAATAATTGGTCTGCATAGCAGAATAGATTCAATTAAAGGTCTAACAATTAGACAAACTCAAATCTAAATATGTATCATCTATATTTGACAAGAGACACACACACCAATTGGACTGACCACAGAAGAAGAACCAACAAAATAAATCATTGGAATTAGAGATAGGATGGTCATTCCAGTTTCCATCAAGATACCAGGATACAAAAACCATCAGTTGGATGCCCAAATTGACACAGGAGCCATGAGTAGTTGCCGAAAATACAAAACTATCTGAGCTTATTATTGGCAACCAACAAAAGTACATTTCAAAGCTGTTAACAAACAACTCATGAAGATTTCTTATGTAGCTTCTGATTTTCCTATATATATTTCTTCAACAAATGTATATGTTACTTTGGATAATTATGATACTCGATCTGATATTCTTCTTGGCCAAGATTTTGTAAAAAGACACATGCCTATGATTGGTTATAAGGACTAGATCACATTCAGTGTCCAAAATGAGTAAGTATCTGTCCCTGCGACAAATACATACTCTATCAGGATTCCTTCTGATAATGTAGATACAATCATTGAAGCTATTGAATACTTGTCAAAAATTAAAAAGATTATCAAACAAGCTGACCTTCATGGGCAAGAAGTTCTCAAAGGTATTGCACATAAGCTTAGAACAGAATGGAAAAAAGAGCATCCTGATGCATTTTGGTTCCGGGAAAAGTATTTTTTTTTCACTTCCTTTCAGAAAAGGGTTTGATCACAAACCAAAAAAAGCATATGCCAACCACATGAGCCCTACAGAGAAAAATTTGTTCCAGCAAGAAATCTAACAACTCTCGGATAGAAGATTAATTGAACCCTGCAAAAGTTCATGGGTGTGCCCAACCTTCTATGTCAACAAACACTCAGAACAGAAAAGAGGAAAAAAAAGGTTGGTGATCAATTACAAGGAATTAAATGAAGAATTAAAACCCATCAGGTATCCTCTACCCAGCAAAGATATTCTTCTCTAAAAAATCTTAGGTGCTAATGTATTTAGAAAGTTTGATTTGAAAAGTGATTTCTGGTAGATAGGCATAAATCCTAGGATAGATATAAGACCGCATTGTTCCAGGAGGGCAATACCAATGGACAGTTATGACATTTGGCCTGAAGAATGCGCCTTCTAAATTTCAGAAACAAGTGGAAGATATTTTCCATAATTTTTATTTTATTATTGTTATATTGATGTTTTTTAGTTTTCAGCAGAGACATACAACATCACAAGAAGCATTTGGAATTGTTTTAGCAAGTTTTTTTAAGCACAACTTAGTTCTATCTCCCACTCAGGATAAGTTCATCATTTCTCAAACCAATATCGAATATCTTGGACTATATATTTCCCAAGGGAAGATTCAACTGCAACCTCATGTTCTGCAATCCCTATTGAGATTTCCAGACCAGCTTCCTGATATCAAATCTGTCCAAAGATTCTTGGGATGTTTGAACTATATTCGGAAATTCTACCCATAACAAGCTAATAATACCAGAATCCTTCAACGGAGATTAAAAAATGATTCAGTATGGCTACGATAGATGATTGTAGCAGTTCAGCGCATCAAAGATAAAATTAAGGATTTACCATCTTTGCCCCTTCCTGAACAAGATTTGCCTTTCATTTTAGAAATTGATCTTCTGACTCTTGTTAGGTTGTTATTATTCTACAAAAGCATCATAAGAGAGATGAGATTTGTGCTTATGCTTCAGGAACATTTTCTCCAACTAAATTGAAATATCCATCCTCCCATAAAGAAATCCTATATAAAGGAAGGAAGGGCTCAATTTTACTTCTAAATGATCATAATATTTCTATAATAGAAAAGAAGCATTTCGATGTGAATCACAATTGAGTTTCTGTGAATTTCTTTGTGAGGTTCTATCGGTCTGAATCACAATTGACGTTTTGTGATTTTTTTGTGATTGTTTCTTTGTGAGGTTCTATGGTGTGAATCAATGCCTCTACTTTATCAGATTCATGATGAATTTAAATGTATTAGCCCAACCACAAAAAATTTTGGTGCCTTTACCAATGCTTACCCGCACTAGCTACATATCTATATATTCTCGGTGCCTGCAGAACTAAAATAAAAGTAAGTCTTTATGCATACACGCTTTAGGGAAAATCTCAGTCTTCAAAATTATTTAACAAAGTCTTTCTTTTTAATTTAGCCCCGTATACGAGACATAGTTCAATTAATTCAATGCAATACTTAATTTCAACAACCAACATATACTAATGTCTTTAACTAGGGACAGTTTGTCACAAGAGATTTAGCAATATTATATTAAAACTTTGAAAATTCTACACTATTACAGTTTATTAAACTTTAAGATATGTGGATTTAATTGTAATTAGTGCATGCATGTGAATGGAAATTATGCAGAAAGTAGAGAAGGACAAAATAAGCACACACACACACAAAAGATATGTTCTCTCAGAAACCCTTTCAGGAGAAAACCCAACTGGAAGGTGAGGCTGCTTCGCTCTCTTTCTTTGTCTGGAAATATGGATGCAGGTACAAAGAAGTAATATCTGTGGCCTGTGGGCTGCCACATTGCACAGATCCTCTCTTTGTGCTCTACCTCCTATCTCTCTTGGTTATCTTTTCTCATCTATGGAACAAAATTCCCTTGAAAGAATGGAATTCCTCTTCCTCCTAGTGACTAGTTATAACACAACCTGGTAGCCTACTAGTGGTTAATTTTGACTGAATAAACTCTTAACTAGAGTTACAATATAGACTCTTCTAGAGTCTTTTACATCACAAACACGTGGCTAGACCACTTTTCCATAAAGAATGGGTTTGACCATCATCTTCCCGAACTATAGGTGTGAAAACAAGAAGGCCAACATCTGAGTGGCATAACTTTTGCATACGGACTCTGATTGACGCACTTCTTGCGGCGTTGGAAAGATCTTTGTGTCTAGAATAGCATTAAAAGGTGTTGCATTCTTGCAACAAACTTTTACCCCCAAAAAAGCATCTTCTGATGCCTCAAAATGCTCCCTGAAGGTTTGAGACCTCATTTCGCCAAACTAGGTCCCACTAGTAAAAATGGTGTCGTGAGCTAATTCCTCCTCTTTTTCCACTCCAAATGGATGGATATGGATGAAAAACAATAGAATGATCCAATTAAGATTAGACCTCCCCATTTTGGGAGAATTTCGGTCCTCAAAAGCTTTTACTGAATGAGGTGAGGAAATTTTTCCTCCACTTTCTCTCTAGTGTACCATTAGCTTTGCATGGAAGTTGTCCCTTCAACCCAATCTGCCAAAGGTCATGTTGCCCCCTATCTTTTAGTTCTTTACCTCTTTTGCAAAACTATATCTTTTGTTAACTCTACCCGAGCATCTGGTGCCAAATCCTCCACAGAAGGGAGGACCTATTCCTCTTCTTGATCTAGCATGGAAGGCTCATAGAGTTTCAAATTCTCTACATTCACAACTGAGTAAATGCGCATATGTGGTGGTAAAGTGAGTCGATAGGCATTATAACCCACGCTTTTCAAGTATCTCAAAGGGAACATGCCTTAGAGCCATTATTGTTTTACCAAGCCCCTGCAACCTCTCCTTGTTCAACTGTAGACATACTCTGTCTCCCACCTTGAATGATTTCTCTGTTCTATGTTGATCATGCCTAGCCTTATACTTCTCCTACGACTTCTGCAATGTTTTTTGTATCTGTAGATGGACTTCCCTGATCTTCTCTATAATTTTTTTAGCCCTAAAATCATCTCCTGTAAGATCTTCCCTCACTCCTCCTTGCTGCCCATATGCAATATCCAAAGGGGAAGGTGGAAAATATCAAAAACAAGTCTCACATGGGGACTTTCATGTAGAAGTGTGTACTGCTCTATTATAAAAATGTTGTACATATACCAAATTTTCATCCCAGGTCTTCAAATACTTTCGTTATATCCCCTCAAAAGTTGCACTAAATTCCTGTTGACTACTTTTATTTTCCCATCTATATATGGATGGAATGTTGTACATCTCTTTAACTTTGTGTCCATATTCTCCTGCAATGTAGTCCAGAAAGCGCTGAGAAATATTGTGTCCCTATCTAAAATGATGCTCCTTGGTATCCCAAAGTGCACCCAGACCTGTCCAAAGAACAAGTTTGATGCTTCTTTTCCGTTGATGATCTTTTTATAGGGCATTAGAACACACATCTTGCTGACCCTGTCAACTACCATGAACAGGTAGTCATGTCCATTCCCAGTTGTCGGTAAACCTCCCACAAAGTCCATGGAAATGATTTCCGAAGTACGAGTAGGTACAGGTAAGGGATGATATAGACCTTGTTTCCTATTGCTAGGCTTGTTGGTACAACAAAGCATGCATCCTCTTATGAACCTAGCCACCTTCTCTTGCATCTTGGGCCAATACACATACCTATGCAAGTTAGCCATGGTCTTCCGTTGGGTGCTATAAGGTGTCTTTTAAAACTCCTAATTGCCTCACATTAATTATCAACCTGGGTACGTCTTTTTGTTTCAAGTGTGTACACAATATGTGCAAATGATATATATACGGAGAGTAATGATTTAAGATAATTTATGAAATTCAATACAAGAGTAAACGGATCAAATCATAAATCTCAAGCTTCTAACTTCAAGGAGAGTAATCTATCTAAGCATCAAAACTCAATCTTAGTGAATTTATCAATCATCAAAACTCAATCTTAAATAAAACCAAGACTCTATCTTAATTAAGAGATTCTAATTGCAATTACGTCAACCGAGTGCACCATAGCAATAACAAAGTTCTTTCAGTTGAATCTAAACTACTGTATAGAAATAAAGCATTTGATCTAATTAATAACACTCTGTCTTTTAATTAATGAGAGATGATTCTTATTTAATAACTAATTCAATCCACAACATAAATAAATGAAATTAATTGACAAAATTAAGAAGTAATGAAATAAATACATGAAATCCACACCATGAAAGTAAATCAATTGTAAAGTAGAATAATTAAACTTGCAGTAACGGAAAAGTAAAAGTATAAAACAGGGAACAGCAGTGAAATCCACCAGTAACTGGGCCCAAGCTGCTAGCGAATACTGCTTAACTACTTCAGAATATCGCAAGTGAACAACAACTCAAATTATGTATTAATCATCAAGTTCAAATGTCATTACAACACGATGTGTTCTTCAAAATCACACTCGGTATATTAAAATTACAATTGAAGTAAAAAGGCGAGAAGTTCCATCCTTTCTTCATTCATTTCTCCCTTCTTTATAATAAAAGATAAAAAGAGATAAAAGTGATTCCTCAGGATCAGGGGATCCTGAGGAATTTGCAACTAAATTCTATTATCAAACAATCTTCCAACTTGCGCTGATCCTCTTGATTCATTCCTTGATTTGTCCGCACAAGATGCGCTCTTTCCCCTGTTTAGCCTTTGCTATTCAGCCTTTTGAACAACAACTGTTCCCTTTTCCGATTTCTGCATAAAAAGCAATGAAAGTTAGTTTTGACAGTCAAATCATATCAAAAGCAATTTCATTCATTTCTTATCGAAATTATATCAACATCTTACTACATTAGGGCACAAATGCATAAAAAGGAGGAAAAATATAGTGTAATCAAGAGTAAACTTATACCTGTTGCACAGCCCAACATCTTCCATACACCAAAGTTTCCTGCAACCTTGGAGGTGTGAGCCTCTTTAATCAGCTACAATTTATCACCTTTAGGAACACATAGCTTATCTAGCTTGTAGAGAAACCCATCTTGGAGATGGTAGTCAACAGTGTTGTCGCCATCGTGCACGTGACTCTAAATCTGCAACTGTTGATACACCTCCTTGAAGTCCTCATTTTTGGAATATGCCTCTTTGTATGCATCATGGGTGAATGGATCTGTGTGCATAATAGTCTCCAAAGCTATAATATTTGATGTGGGCGGCCTTGAAAGCATATCAACCAACTTTTTTGTGTTGCCTTTCTTATACTTGATCACCAAATGAAACTGTTGTTATCACCAAAAAATGATCGCGTGGCCATTTCTAACTAGGCGGATTGAAATACACCATGTATGATTAATTTTACCATAGTAAAATCACTTTCACCGTGAGAATAATTTAGTAAACCAATTTTATTAAATTATTTTCTAATTAAATTTAAAAAAACCATGAGAATAATGGAATAAATCATTATTTATTTAATTTTCTCTAGGAATAATTATTAAATCTTGTTTGATAATTTTTCTTTGTCACATATGACTAAATCGCCTAAGAATAATTAAATAAATCACTATTTATTTATTATTCCTTAATTATATTATTGGAATAATTGTTAAATCACTATTTAATAAGTATTTCAATTTGATACCATTTTAATCCTAGCGAAATAATTATTAGATCATTTTATTTGTTAATAATTTATAAATAAAGATATTTGACCATTTTGAATATCTTTTCACTCTCCAAAAAATATAATAAAGTATTCCTAACGGTTAGATCTTGATTTGATCAATATTATTTTATTATTCTTCATTTTTTAGATTAACTCAATACTTTGTTATAAATATGAGGCTTTGCCATTCATTCTTCACCGCGATCATTATCATCGTCACCATTATCGTCTCTTTTCACTTGAGATCCCATTTGAGTTCTCCACATTGTTTTGGGTTTTTCACAGATTGAGAGAGAGAATCGATTACTAAAGCATCAAGTACATCAAAGGACCCATCCCATCGCTCACTGAAGTTGGTGTTGCTTCACCTTGCTCGATTTCCCACTTGTTCCCAAAGTCCGCACAATTTCAATTGCTTGCTATCAGGAAGTTGGGTCATTGCTCACTGGAGCGTTGGATCATTGCTCACCAAAGTTGGTGTTGCCCCACCTTGCTCGATTTCCCACCCGTTCCCAAAAATCCGCTCGCCTTAGTGACGGTTGCAGGAAGCGACGGTTGGAGGACGCGGTGTTGGGTGCTTTGTTTTCAAAGAAATAAATTTAAATTTAAATGTGGCCACAACCTTTTAGAATAAGAAATTTAAATTTAAATGTAGCCACAACCTTCTAGGGTGTTTTGTTAAAGAAATTTAAACGTAGCCACAGTATTCTAGAAAGTGAATTCTATCAGGCCTTCATCCATAGAATTGATCGTTCTTAGTGTTATTTGCATTCCATAGCATCCCATTATATCTCATCCATAAATTCAACCTAAATAATATAAATATTTGATGAGCCATGTTTCAGGTTAGATTAAAAAAAACATAATTTATACAAATATCACATTTTATTTTTTGAATTTAATGTTTATTTCAAAATTGTTATATAAATTATTTCATTAATTTAATATGGTTTTAATAATATTTTAAAACATTAGGATTTTATTATTTGGACTTTGATTTTAAATATTTTCGCATATAAAAATTAAAATTATGTGCTTTTATAGGAGGAGAACGGAGAGGTGACCATGGACGACTAGGGTTTGGGACAGACCTGCAAACGGCAGACCTGCACAGACCACGGCAATCTGTCATCGCTCATCAGTAATAAGACAAACACTATACGACAAAGGAATAGTAAGCAAGCAATGGAAAACCCCCAGGGGGAGGATATGGCGCCTCCCAGCAATGACGCTGAAAACATTCCAATGCATACAGAAGCTGTCAGGAAGGAACACCAGGAAGATGTCAGAACAGAGCCCAAAACTTTGCCTGACAATACGAACAGGAATGAAGCTCCAAGGCGACGTCGGCAACTTGTAAGCCTATAGCTGCCGAAAGACCTAAGATTGAACTCCCAAGTCACCGGATCAACACTCAAATCCAGTACATGAGGGATCATGCGTTGATTGGAAAGTTTATAGGCTTTTGGCCCACAGAGAAAGCTTTGCATGGCTAGATAGCAACCAAGAGGAAACCGAAAGGGCACATTACCTTGCAGTTGGGGCCTAAAGGCTTCTTTACGGTGATTTTCAATTTTATAGAAGACCGAAATAGAGTCCTTGATGGAAGACCTTACTTTTTCAACGCAGCAGGCTTATATCTGAGAGACTAGATTCAAAGATTCAATCCGGACAAAGAAGATTTAAGCTGGGCACCAATTTGGATCCGCCTTTATTCCCTCCCTATGGAGTACTGGGATGAAGACTAACTGCAAGATATCGGGAAAGGTTGAGGGGAATTCATTAAAATTGCGGAGGAGACGAAACTCAAGCGTTATACCTTCTATGCCCGAATATGTGTCTATATGCATCTCAACAAAGCTCTCCTAGACGCAGTAAGTCTGTACCATGATGATTTTGAATGGATACAACCAATAGATTATGAGCATGTTCCATTTCGATGCAGGAAATGCCATGCCCTTGGCCATCTATTTCGAGACTGCCCTTCAAATATGAAAACCTCGACCTCCTCCACTCCAGACAAACCTGACTCAAATGGGTTTACCAAAGTCACCAACTGTAAAAAGAATCACAAAAAACCCTCTTCAAGCCTTAAAAAACTTGTCACCAATGCCTCTATGCCATCTACAAGCAATAGCTTTGAGACCCTGAATCAGCCAGAACTAAATAACTCTTAAAACCCTGACCATTCGGAGGAAATCCCCAAGATGACTCCTCATTCCACTCCCTCGAGCTCTAAGAAGGCCCAAAAGTCTGCGCAATCTACAGACCTTAACTCCGCCTTTCCCAGTCATTCCCTGAAATGGAATACTCAGGGCATGGAGGCTAATAATGTGCAACAGGAAACCACAACTGTAGCAGAAACAACAGCGGAACGAAGTGAGACCCAACACATGGAAGAGGAGCCGGAGAGCTTCGACATTGGGGATATGGAATTACTGGAACTAGAACAAGATTGCAAGAAAAAAGAATACGACAAGATCCCAGAGAGGCAACTGGAAAGCTTAGAAGTCATCCTCTCTAGAGCACAGCAGCAAAGATCTCTAGGCATCCAGCCTGGGAGTCAATGGGATGGTAAAAACATTTCAAAAGACAATAAAAAAAGAGGAAGGAAAATCGATCTTCAAAGAACCATCTGCATTGGGGAAATGCTGGTGGAATCGGGAAGATATTCCAAGCTTACAAAGTATTACAATCCCCTACCTAACAGTGCATCATGAAGCTCATTTCATGGAACATCACAGGGCTCAACAGCCCCGGGAAATACAGACTGATAAAAAACATGATTCAACAGGAGAAACCCCAAGTTTTATTCTTGTAGGAAACCAAATGTAACTCTACATTATTGGACCAAACACTTGCAAAAGCATGACTAGGCAGCAAAGCGGTAGTAGTGGATGCCTCAGGTGCATCAGGAGGACTAGCAATAGTTTGAAATGAACGAGCTATCACTCTAAATAACATTCATGCAAATAAGCATTTCATTAAAGCAACCTTCCATATTACAGGGACAAATGTACATGGTCACCAAACCAATGTCTACTTCCCCCAGGAAGCAATGAATAAGATAGACATACTAAATACTTTAGCTTTGATCAACTCTAAAAGAACTCATCCAATCTGGATCACAGGAGGAGATTTTAATAGGATAAAAAAGATGGAAGAAAAAAGAGGAGGCAGGGCTAAACTGGACAATGAAATTATTCACTTCAAAAACTTCATCCAAGATAATTGGTTCATAGATATGTCATTCAACAATGGAATATACACATGGAATAACAAACGAGCAGGTGCACAAAAAATTGCCTCTAGATTAGATCGATTCCTGGTATCTGACAATGCAATCCATCTTGGAGGGGACTTCTCGCGTCGATCTTACCAATCTCAGGATCAGATCATTGGCCTATCACATTTCAATGGCAAAGGCCAGGAAACACCACACGAAGGCCTTTCCGCTTTGAGGCTTTCTGGATGTCGCATCCAGACTTTAACAACCTGATTAATACGGTTAGGAAAAATTTCAAACCCTCGGATGGCACAAAAATGTATCAATTCCAATAAAAGCTCAAAAATCTCAAGAACAACATTAAACAATGGAATCAGCTTACCTTTGGCAACATCTTCCAAGCACAAGGCATTCTAGATCAAGAAATGGAAAAACTACAGCAGAGGATCATGACGGAAGGAAGATCTAAAGACCTCTCAGAGCGGGAAAAATATCTACAAACACAAATAACTGAAAGAGTAAAGCAAGAAGAAATACTTTGGAAACAAAACTCAAGAGTTAGATGGCTTAAAGAGGGTGAAAGAAACACAAAGTTCTTCCATCGCACTACTATCCAAAGAAGAATGGATAACAACATCACTTATATCCAGAATCTGCAAGGGGAACGGCTAGAAAAACATGAGGATGTAGAACAAGAGTTTCTTACTCATTTCAAGCAGGTACACCAAGAACCTCAGATAGATCGAGTGCAGGCTATTGAGAAAATGACTCAGAATGTCTCAAAGATCATAACAGAGGAACACAATCAGCTCCTCCTCAGGCCAATATCTTTAAAGGAAGTGGAGAAAGCCATGCAACAACTCAAAGAAGGAAAAGCGCCTGGCCCAGATGGTTTCACATCCAATTTCTTCCACAGCTTGTGGGATCTAATTAAAGAGGAGGTCTGGCAAGTCATTGAGGAATCCAGAACTAATAGATGGATGCTTCCCTCTTTGAACGCAACCTTCATAGCTCTCATCCCCAAGGAAGAACATTCTCAAACTCCGGACAAATTCCAGCCTATTGCTCTATGTAACGTCATATACAAAATCATCTCCAAAGTTATTGCTTCCAAACTAAAACCTTTGCTTCCTTTACTCATATCGCCTGAGTAATCAGGCTATGTGGAAGGATGGCAAATCACAGATGGCATCATTTTCACTCACGAGATTATTCACTCCTTAAAGCAATCCAAAAAAGCAGGTATGCTCCTAAAAATCGATCTCTCCAAAGCTTTTGATAGTTTAAGCTGGAAGTATATTCAAAAAATGTTGATAGCCTTTGGCTTCTCACCCCCCTGGGTTAGATGGGTCATGAGTCTCATAACGTCTACCTTCTTCTCCATTTTGATCAATGGGATCCCTTCCACCCCCTTTCACTCCTCTAGAGGAATCCGACAAGGAGATCCCCTCTCCCCTTTTCTGTTCGTCATAATGGCGGAAGGACTGGGAAGAAGCATCAAGAAAGCTCTTCACTCCCAGCAATTGAGAGGATTATCCTTTCCCAACACCCCTGCCTTCACCCACCAACAATTCTAGATGATAACATGCTGTTTGGCCACCCCTCGATCCAGGAAGCCCTTAAATTAAAAACCATTTTGTCTAAATTCTCGGATGCCTATGGAGCTTGCATTAACAAGACTAAATCCCAGATCTTTTTCTTTCATACCCCTGCTATAACCCAATCCTCAATTGCTCGGATCATGGGCTTTATGATAGTTGCTCTCCCCTCCAAATACCTGGGCGCTCCTATGATAGATTCTGCTTTAAAGCACTCATCTTGGCAATTGCTCTTGGAAAAATTGGAAGCCCGTCTCTCTTCGTAGACTTACAGAGCGCTAAACATGGCAAGCCGTCTAGTCTTAATCAAAGTCATGCTACAATCCATGCGGCCTTACCTTTTTTCAGTTTTGGCAGCGCCAAAATGGGTTCTCAAAGAAATTAAACATCTTCAAAGAGCCTTTTTATGGGGAAACACAGGAAAGAAGCGAAAATGGGCTTTGGTAAAATGGGATACAATATGCCTTCCGAAAATTTCCAGAGGTACTGGGCTTCGTGATCCTCAACATAGTAATGCGGTCATGGGAGCACGCATATGGTGGAAATGGATGTCGGAACCGCAGACTCCCAGGGCTATCCTTTGGACAGCAAAATATGCCAATAATCGACCAATAGATAACTTAATCTGACTCACAGAAGTTGGCCTAGGCTCTCTAATCTGGAATGCAGCTAAACAACACAAGGATTTAATTCAACAACACAGCTTCTGGGAAATTAGGAATGGTAATAATGCAAGGTTCTGGGAAGACTCATGGCAATAAAGACCCAAGCTGAAGGACCTGATCAAACCCCACCAAATACAGGATTGGGAAGGACAATTGATGGTAAAGGTAAATCAACACTGGAGGCCTACCCACACACTAGGATACAGGCAATGGATGAACTCGGATCACATCATCAGGAAAGGCACACAGCTCATCAAGGACAATCTGGAAACAGAGCTATCAAATAGGAAAATACGCTACTCTGACAAGAAGGATATAATTAGATGGGGTTATGAGGCGAGAGGAACTTTCACTACACAAAAGGCTTATAATTTAATTGTAAGAAATCAAATAGTCAAAGACCCACTATGGAACAAAGTATGGACTCCCACTATTTGGCCAAAAGTTTCCTCTGGCTGCTACGCCAAAATTAAATCCTCACTTGGGACAACCTATGGAAAAGAAGCTTTCATGGGCCTTCTATGTGTCCCAACTGCAAACAGGTGGAAGAAACCACTGAGTACCTCATAAATTCCTGCCCATTGGCAAATTGACTATGGGAAAAAGTTAGCTTCAGATGCCAAAAATATGGACGAGTTAAGGAGGATATCCCAAACACTGTGTGCACTTGGGCAATCAATCCTTACAAAAGCAAACTATTAAACGCTTTATGGAAACTTATCTCAGGTTTCCTCATGTGGATTGTTTGGAAAGAAAGAAATCGTCGCATCTTCAAGGACCAATCCTCCCCTTTAGAAGTCCTATGGAATAATATGTGTCAAAACCTTCGGGAAACCTTAATGCTTCAAACATGGTATGAAGAAGATTATCCCACCATTCCACAGGAACAGAATATATGGGCAAACTGGAACCTTCAGTGGAACCATATGCAAGCAAATCAGGGCAAGACTTCATCACAAGGAAAGACACCAGATAGATGGATCCTTCCACCCCAGCATATGATACAACTTAACTTTGACGGAGCATCTAAAGGTAATGCAGGAAAAGCAGGATACGGAGGAGTCTTCTGGGATCACAAGGGCATTCCTCTTCTAACCTACATCGGCTCTATTGGTTGGGATACGAATAATTCGGCTGAATTAGAAGGGATATGGCAGGGGCTTCTCCTTGCTCAACTCCATGATTTCTTCCCACTTATAATTGAAGGGGATTCTCAGATTCTCATTAACATGGTTAATCAGATACTGCAGGGGACTCCATCACACAAAGTTGGAAGCTGTTGGAGATTGGCAGAACGATTAGAGCACATTGAACAATGGCTTTCAACATATAGAGTAGTAACCCTTAAACACACTCATAGGGATGGAAACAAAGTAGCAGATCTTCTAGCTAACATTGGAGTAGACACTGGAAGGACCTTACATGCAGGCATACTTAATACTATCGCCACTACTCTTCAGTTACAAGAATACAATGAATTGGTGCAGATTGAAATGGTACAGGAAGAAGAAACGCACTCGGATGCAGGTGATTATCATGGTCATTAAGATGATGAGACGGTTGGGCAGCAGAAGGGCTGGCCACATAGCCACCTGCATCTTCCCCCATGCTAACCTAAGACGCATTCAAGGCACCTCGCAGGCGCCATTTAATGAATGCTATGGTCGAGACAGAACCACAACACTCATAGCTATGGCGCCTGCAGACCATAATGCAATTCCTCCCCCACTGATCCATTGTGTTTGCCCTCCGCTGGCCGCAGAGCCCTGTTCGCGCACTATAACAGGTAGCAGATGCTGGTTGCTAAGTTGCATTGACCTGGGCAACAAATTTCATTATTCCCACTCCAGACTCTGCAACTTAGCTCAAGCCCAGACTGCCTTTGTCCATTCTTCGCGCAGTTACTCCACCATCCCCTCTACTGTTATCCCAACTTTCAATCCTACCATGGTCCGACACTGAATGTGAAGCAGGAGAGGAGGCACTCGCTGTGGGAGCTTCCGCCCTCCTGCAATGCCCAGCCCTGACTCTGTCTCCCCTGCTTCCTCAGCTGACAATCCCAATTCGCATAGCTCCTTCTCTAGGCGTTACCCAAACACCCACAGCGGAAGGGTAAAATCTAGGTTCCATGGCACAGGAAGGGGGGATGCGGCGGTTCACACTGCCAATTTTCCCCTACCTCTGCATCTAGCTCCACATACCATGCAATTCCAATTTCGCAACAACCTGAATTGTCCTATCGTCATAGCCACTGTTACAATCACTTTCACTGAAGAAACTGACCCGCCAACCTCTCTGCCTGAGCACAATGTTGAGCCGAACAGGGCAGAACCAAGCATCAGGAGCATTTGCAATCCCGGCAATCAGCAAGCAGACGAAGATAGAGCCACCCTTCATGGTAAAGAGTTGGCTGGCAGCCAGCAAGCTGCGGAAGGCAAGCTTGGTGACACGCAGGCCTCAGGCAGTCAACTAGGTGACACGCCTGGAACGCGAGTGGGCACAGGTAGCATCGAGGGTGTTCATCCAGCACATGGCAGTGGCACGTTAGATGAGGATGATGATTCAGACAAATATGCGTGTCCGATTGTGGAAGAACCTGCCCCAAACAATCTCTAGTTTCGACACTTGGCAGCTAGGTGTCGCTTTTGCCAACCAAGTGTCGCTTTAGCCTGGTGGATGCTTTTTCTTAATGACTGGGCAATTATGGTTAAGTTTGTGTGTTTTTCTGGTTATGACTCTGCAATGTCTAAAATGTTTTGTTGGTTTTTTGGTCAAAACTGATGACCCCTGTGTGGGCTTTTTGATTTCTTGGACTGGTTTCCCCTCTGTTGGGGCAGTCAATGATAGACAGTCTTACTGTGTGATGAATGATGTTCAGTACTTTTGAGGCCAGGCCTCACTGTAACTACTTTTTTGTATCATACTAATAAAACAATTTTACTTAACCATAATTAATTACGGTTGATAATGGCAATTGAGACGAGTCTAACCCAGAGTTCATCTCATAACCAACGTAAGAGTACACGGTGTCAGTTCATCTCATAGCTAATACAAGAGTATATGGTGTCCCAGGGTTTTATTGCCTCTGACAACGTATTTGTTGGTAGCTTACGGAGCTTTTATTTTTATATTAAAAAAATATTTTAAAATTATAAACATTATTTTATTAAAAAATTAATATATCAATAATTATTTATAAATTAACATAAGAATGTTTTAATTTATTTATTAATTTAATTTATGTTAAAAAATTAATATCAATTTAAAAAAAAAAATCAATATATTAAAAATTATTTATAAATTAATATAAGAATATCTTAATTTCTTTATTAATTTAATTTAATTTATGTTAAAAAAAGTTAATATCAATTTAAAAAAAAAAAAAAAAGACATTTAAAAGTTTTTCCTAAATATTTAAAAGTAACATTACTTTTTAAATAAAAATATTCATGAAAAGTATTATCTTTATAACATCATTCCAAATGAAATAATAAAACCTAAATTGTTATAATATATTGCAATATTTTTTAAGGATGTAATTATAATAATATTTATTTATTTAATTGGAGTGAGAAGTTTTGGAGAATTATTAACTTAAAAAGATTGATTCGTATTATTTCATCAAATATAATTATTTCATAAATGTCACAAATAAACCAATTATAACTGGGTTCTAGGAATTTGAACTATAGAACAAAGGAAATAAATTCTTCACCAAATAAATTTTAACATTAATAACACAATCATGTATCATCTATATAGCTTATGTAATATTTTTAAAATAATAATAATATTTTTTTATTAATTTTTAAAAAAAATCAAAAATGATATTACAATGTTTTATTATTGATATTAAATTT
Source organism: Pinus tabuliformis (assembly GCA_031772625.1). NCBI lineage: Eukaryota > Viridiplantae > Streptophyta > Pinopsida > Pinales > Pinaceae > Pinus > Pinus tabuliformis. The sequence continues at coordinate 16,010,918 of CM062815.1, read as the reverse complement.
ATTAAATAATATTTGATAATAATAATTATAATAATAATATTTTGATATTAATATTAAATTAAAAATATATATATATATTATAATAATTTTAAAATAAAAATTTCACAAGTATCAAACATATTATATATATATATATATATATATATATATTATTTATTTATTTATTTGTTTTTTATTTATTTTTTATTTTTTATTTTCAAGTTTTTTTTTTTTTTTTTTCTTTTTTCTTTACGGATTTATTTTTTAATACAAACAAAAATAATGTATTATGTTAATAATTCAACTTGAATAACAATTCAAAAATACAAAAATAACTAATAATAAAAACCATGAAAAATATTAATAATAAAAATTATAATAATTCATAATAAAAAGCAGTAAAAGAAAAGAAATTGCATTTCATCACCCATACACTCTAAGCTCAAATATAATATTCTTTTACGATTCTAATATTCTTTTACGATTCCTGATTAATTCTCTGTATGTACACTTACAAATTGACGAACTACTTGTATAGATATTTCTCGCTAATTCTCTATAATTATGCACATGCTCATTATGTCCACATTCCACATGATCGATCCCAATTGCATAAATATTTCTCCCTATTTCACTATAATTATGCACATGCTAATTATGTCCATATTCCACATGATCGATCCCAATTCCCTAGTATGCACCAAATGACAGTGACTAATCACACCCAGGCTCCACCAAATGACAGTGATTGATCACCCCTAGGCTAGGAATTTCAAATCCGATGCATCCTAAAGTCTCTACAACTCTAATTTCATTTCATTCATTTTACCAAAAAATGTTGAAGGGTTGGGAAATCCACCTGCCATTAACACCTTCAAACCCCAGAGCTATTGAATCATAACTATGTCAATATGTCCTTGCTAATCATCCAACTATAACCACATGAATGTAATACAACAAAAAAATAATCATTCAATACGAAGTATATGAAATGGATTGTAGTTATGCTTAAAAGACATTAGAAGCCATGTCCCAAGCCAAATGCAATACAAAAAAAGAACCATTTCAATATGAAGTATATAAAAATGGATTATATTTATGCTTAAAAGACATTAGAAACCCTATTACAAGCCATCCAAGTTCATTATTATATGTAAACTCTTTAGTGTTGAAATGATGATATAAATGAGAAGGGCTACTACATAAATAACACATGGTGATAAATCATAATAGCATGCCTTTGTATCTCATAATTCATGATTTATTTACATGCACACAAATATGCATCTATTACTATTAATTTCATTGATCTTTTGATAGTATTAATTAATCTTTAAATATAATTTATTTTAACATTTCCACAACATTGATTATATAATTCTAAATTGAAATTTAAATTAATTAACACAACCTATACAACCATATATTCATCTACAAATTTAACATATATATATATATAATGAAAGCACGGAAACCCAGAGTACTTTTCCACATTTTGTAGATGGTAAATTAGGTAAACCCTCGGCCCTAGTTACGGGGCCTTACCCCAAGGGAATTGAAGAGCGTCAAACCTATGATCAAAAATAACTAGCAACAATATCAAAGAACTTCACATCTGGCCCTTGAGGCACTTTTTTTCTATATATAAAAAAAAATACAAGTGCCAATATTATTTAATTTAACCATTAACGATATTAATTAATTTTTAAATACATTGTCCTTTTACATTCTCACAACATAGATTATGTGATCTTAAATTTAAAATTCAAAATCATTTACACAATCTATACCAATATGATTCTATGCATAAACTTGTAGTGCCCTTATAGTCCTATATAAACTTTGACCTCTACAACACAAAGAAAGAAGTATAATTTCAAAAGAGTTATGGAATAATTCATATGGATAGGGTAAATATTAAAATGTCTTATTAATTTATAGTGGATATAAAAAGATATCTTATAAATAGAATCAAGAAATAATGTAATTATATAAAATATAATATATTTATGTAGTAAAGGTAATTATATTGAAATACAAAAGTTTGAAATAAATAATTTTGTCTTTAGATTGGGTAAATATGGAGGGAGACACGATAACTCATGCATGTCACCCATTTCCCCCTTCGAAGGAAAATACCTTGGTATCATCTTAATGCATGGTAAAATCCCTAGCATGAGACTTAGCCAAATGAGGCAATAACCCTCCCCCAAAGGGAATGCTAGTACGATCCAAGTTGAGACTTCTAGAGCCTATTCAACCTCACAGTCATTAAGATCGAGGGCATTTATGAGAATTATAGGCAAAGGGAGGTGAAGAGAACTAGTGGATTTATGCTTCAGACAAGATGCCTCATCAAAACTAGTGGAAGAGGACAAGTTCATCATCACAAAATACCTCTCTCTTGGGTGTTGAGCAAACATGGTATAGTTATATTGAGTACTATTATTGGTTGGTTTCTCAATCGATGCATTCACAATTTTTCTCTTCGGTATAAAAGTAGAGTGAAAGAGCCCACTCCAAGGGGCATAAGAGTAGAATGGGACCATATTTTAACACATCTTAAGACATAGAGAACTGACCAATCATTATGGAAGAAATTTCTAATCTCATTTTATTTTGAGGGTAATCTTCCTTTATATAATCAATTTTATGGGTTTTGGTTTTAGTTTTTGGCGAGACCTAAGAAATTGGGGGAAACAATGTTAAGAGGAGAAGGGTAGAGTCAAGGAGGCAAGAAGAAACATGGTCATGGCTCTGCAGGTTGAGCTTCTTCATCCTCCCATCCACCATTCAATGAGAGCAACAAGACACACTAGGGTAGCAAAGCAATGCAACCACGAATTGATCTCAGAGGAGGCATGTCAATTGATGATTGAAGTGGAAAAGTGGATAGTAGAAAAATGTAAAGGATTAATAGAAGGAAAGTTTTAGATGAGTTGGAAGGTTGGCTATCATAACCCCTTCACTCATGCACCAAGGACACAAAGTTTGAAAGGATTGAAAATATGTTTTAGACAACCCATGTCATTTTAGCTTAACCAATGGAGAGAGCTCAAGCTCTTCATGATGATGCTCTTCAAGAATTGAGATTTTTAAAAAAAAAATTCAAATTAATGTGCTAGGGGGTAAGGGAATCTACTTCAAAGTGGAACTAACTTTGAAGGGAGACCTAAAGGTAGTATAGGTAGAACCATTTGGGGAAAATACTACCAACCCCGTCATCTTAGACAAGGTAGACTAAGTAATGGACTTGTTGTTAGCTAGCATTCCCCTTACCACTACTATTGAGGAATATGGAATAATGACACTATCTCAACAAATCTAGGCACTATATTCTAGTTAAGGATTTTTTTCATTTTATCTATTGTATTTTTTGTCAATATCTTAGGCATAGGTTAATAGAAAGATGCATGGACCTATTTTGGGACCTTTGTTTCTATATATTTTTGTTTAGATTATTTCCATAATGGCCAAACTGGTGAAACTGGGAGTTGTTGAGTGGTTTCTTTCCTATAGGCTACTATTCCTCACTCTAATGCTTGTACTCTATCTTTGTTTATAATGTGAATGATTAGTACATTGTAGTTTAAAAATAAAAAAGACAACAAAAGGATATTTATACCAAAATCATAAAAACACTAATTTTTACATTTTTTTCCTGCGAAAAGAAACTCGTTATTTCATTCATATTGAAAAGAAAATACATTTTATATATACACACAAAAAGTGTGCATTCATCAAGGATCGGCCTAGATCCTTGTGTGGTTAATCATTGCATTGATTATACTACTAGTGTATATGCTTACATTCTTCCGACAAAAAAGTAAAAGATAAAAGATAAAAATAAATATAGTACAATTAGGGAGAACAAGTAATGTATGCATCACCAATATTCCCCTTCTTTCCCTTCTTCTTTTGGACCACGTGCCAGACCTCAAGCTTGGGATCCACTGGAAACAGGGTCAAAACACCCATCGATGACTCTGATGGGTTTTCTTTGTCTGATTCTAATCCTTCTGACACACGGGCTTGCTTTATACCCCCTATTTCATCCTCCCTTTGATTCATTTTTTGTTCTAATTTTGTCACCTGTATCGGTATTGCGTATGTCCCACACTGATTATAAGTAGTATCAATATGATCTTGAATGCCCCCTTCCTCTTTTTCTAAATTCTCCATGATTTCTTGTTCTTCTTCCATCTCAAAAGTGTATATGTCTGTAAACTACCATCCTCTTGGGTTATTTGCCTTTTTTTGGGGAGTTTTTTTTTATGTGCGGGCATCTGTTCTTCAAATGTCTTGTTTGGAAATAGTACCTACATTTGAAAATTGTGTTCTCGTAGTCCATAAATTAGGACCACTGGATATCTTTGTGTTTTAGAATAATGTGATCTAGTAAGCCTTTTCTTAAATCAATCTCCACACATATTCTAGCAAAGGTGAAAATGCCTTTCTTAGTTCAATCACTGTCCCTCTTTTTGAATTTTCCCAAAGTGTTACCTACATCCTCTATAACCTTATGGTGCAAAAAAGAAAGAGGAAGATTTGTAAGCCTACACAAACCGACATTTTTGAGACCACCATGTTTGTTGCATCAAATTCTGAGAACCATGGGGTTATAAAGAGTTCAACATTTCCCCAAAACCAAGGCCCTTCATTTAAAACAAAATCATATTCTTTCTCTATATCAAAATGTAAAATGAAGAATCCTTTTGAGCATAGGTATAGGTCATAGTTAGTTGTCCATGAGGAGAATATCCATTGATGTAATGCTTTTGGTTTTGGCCAAAACCCATTAAATCGACAAATGGTTTCCTTTTTTGCATGGTAGAGAAGAGGGTATTTACCTCTCCAAAATCAATTTCCACTATTGGGGGGAGCTCCATTTGTTCAACGATAGTATTGTCCCGAGATGTTTTGTATTTATTCTATAGGGGTGGAGGTTTTTTTTAATACCTCTTTAAAATAGGTGGCTGTCCCTTTTTTAATACCTCTCATCCCCATATTCAATATAATAGTGGATTCCCTTTGTATATGATATTCTTTAATATGGCTTAAATTTTCAAGAACCCTCCCCTCAAATTATAGATTTTTTCAAAGGACTCGTATGCCCATTTATCCCCAATACTTTTTTTCAATTTTTTAACAATGTCTAAGCTCCTCACCCAAAATATTAAGGTCTTCCCATATAATTTTTTTATAAAATTTTGAAAAGGAACTCGAGCCTACACGCTTTGACCTTTACTTAGCTCAGATCCAGAAAAATGGAATTCCACAATTTGAGAAGGAAAGACCCAAAAATTTAATGAGAACAAACTACCAATCATAACCATAAATGTCTAAATAGAGCAAATACTAAACATCGAAGAGAGGGTCTGTGGGGACTTAAACAGAGACCCATAACAGGCCTTTAGGTCATGCCGCTCTTTTGCTCCATATTTTTCATACCCTAAAAGCATATAAACCTTGTAACCCCTTCGCATCTGAACTAGAGCAAATGTGCGCCGCAGTACCAATCGAAAAGTCCATTTACATAAAATTTGTAATATTCCTAATGGAAAAATTAACAGTAATACCAAAACATTTTACAAGGAACAACAAAAGAGATAAGGAATCACAACCCAAATCAAAACATAATAAACACCAACAAAAGATTCCGAGCCATTTCATTAATATATTGAGAACGAATGCATAAAATGATTTGAAATGATATAACCTAGGCTTGCTATGAAAGCTAAGAAAAACTAGGAAAGAGCTCAAACCCAAGCGTAGAAGTGTCCTCGAAGTGATCTGCGCACTACCCATAAATAATTTCTTGTTGGCTATTCACTGGAATGATGATCTTAGGGCTGAATACTCTTCAGAAGGCTTTGAAATTTTATCAACAGGATGCTCTCACCAAACCCACAAAAACCCAGAAATGGTTTGGCTTAAATCTATAACAACCTTACCCCACCTGCCCCGGTGGACCGTCTGTTACACTCTATCCAACTCCTCTTGTATTGTCAGAAGAATGGGATTATTATTATGATTATTATTATTTCCTTCATTCATTTTAATTATCAATTCTCATTCTAGGATTTGGATGAATCCTCTATGATCCTCAACTCTTCCTGAGGAGGAACCCACGAAAGAGGACAAGTTCCTTTGCTTTCGTGGGTTCCTCCTCAGGAATCTCCACTATGTTTACTTTTCTGTAATCTGCTTTACTTGATTTTGTGGGTTCCTCCTTAGGAATCTCCACTGTGTTTACTTTTCTGTAATATTCTTTACTTGCTTTCGTAGGTTCCTCCTCAGGAATCCCCACTATGTTCAATTTTCTTTAATCTGCTTTACTTGCTTTCGTGGGCTCCTCCTCAGGAATCTCCACTGTGTAAAAATTTGCATAGTCCGCTTTAAGTCTTATCTATAGAAGGACCTTGTGAAATTCATATATTTAAGGAATGTCCTAGTTGATTTGTTTTAGATATGAAAATGATCATTTCTTTAAGGCTAGTCATGGATTATTTCTTTTGGGGTTGATTTGAAATGAAGAATCTAGAGAAACAAGACTTCCCTCAAAATTCCTATATAAAGGAAGGAAGGGCTCAATTTTACTTACTTCTAAATGATCATAATATTTCTATAATAGAAAAGAAGCATTTTGATGTGAATCACAATTGATTTTCTGTGAATTTCTTTGTGAGGTTCTATCGGTCTGAATCACAATTGATTTTTTGTGATTTCTTTTTGTGATTGTTTCTTTGTGAGGTTCTATGATGTGAATCAATGCCTCTACTTTATCAGATTCATGATGAATTTAAATGTATTAGCCCAACCATAAAGAATTTTGGTGCCTTTACCAATTCTTACCTGCACTAGCTACATATCTATATATTCTCAGTGCCTGCAGAACTAAAATAAAAGTAAGTCTTTATGCATACACGCTTTAGGGAAAATCCCAGTCTTCAGAATTATTTAACAAAGTATTTCTTTTTAATTTAGCCCCGTATACGAGACATAGTTCAATTAATTCAGTGTAATACTTAATTTCAACAAACAACATATACTAATGTCTTTAACCAGGGACAGTTCATCACAAGAGATTTAGCAATATTATATTAAAACTTTGAAAATTCTACACTATTACAGTTTATTAAACTTTAAGATATGTGGATTTAATTGTTATTAGTGCATGCATGTGAATGGAAATTATGCAGAAAGTAGAGAAGGACAAAATAAGCACACACACACACACAAGATATGCTCTCTCAGAAACCCTTTGAGGAGAAAACCCAACTGGAAGGTGAGGCTGCTTCGCTCTCTTTCTTTATCTGGAAATATGGATGCAGGTACAAAGAAGTAATATCTGTGGCCTGTGGGCTGCCACATTGCACAGATCCTCTTTGTGTGCTCTACCTCCTATCACTCTTGGTTATCTTTGCTCATCTATGGAACAAAATTCCCTTGAAAGAATGGAATTCCTCTTCATCCTAGTGACTGGTTATAACACAACCTGGTAGCCTACTAGTGGTTAATTTTGACTGAATAAACTCTTAACTAGAGTTACAATATAGACTCCTCTAGAGTCTTTTACATCACAAACACGTGGCTAGACCACTTTTCCATAAATAATGGGTTTGACCGTCATCATCCCGAACTATAGGTGTGAAAACAAGAAGGCCAACATCTGAGTGGCACAACTTTTGCATACAGACTCCGGTTAACGCACTTCTTGCGTCGTTGGAAAGATATTTGTGTCTAGAATAGCATTAAAAGGTGTTGCATTCATGCAACAAACTTTTACCCCCAAAAAAGCATCATCTGATGCCTCAAAATGCTCCCATAAGGTTTGAGACCTCGTTTCGCCAAACTAGGTCCCACTAGTAAAAATGGTGCCGCGAGCTGATTCCTCCTCCTTTTTCACTCCAAATGGATGGATATGGATGAAAAACAATAGAATGATCCAATTAAGATTAGACCTCCCCATTTTGGGAGAATTTTTGTCGTAAAAAGCTTTTACTAAATGAGGTGAGGAAATTTTTCCTCCACCTTCTCTCTAGTGTACAATTAGCTTTGTCTGGAAGTTGTCCCTTCAACCCAATCTGCCAAAGGTCATGTTGCCCCATATCTTTTAGTTCTTTACCTCTTTTGCAAAACTGTATCTTTTGTTAACTCTACTTAAGCGTCTGGTGCCAAATCCTCCATAGAAGGGAGGACCTACTCCTCTTCTTGATCTAGCATGGAAGGCTCATAGAGTTTCAAAATTCTCTACATTCACAACTGAGTAAATGCGCATATGTGGTGGTAAAGTGAGTCGATAGGCATTATAACCCACCTTTTTCAAGTACCTCAAAGGGAACATACATTAGAGCCTTGATTTTTTTACCAAGCCCCTGCAACCTCTCCTTGTTCAACTCTAGCCATACTCTGTCTCCCACCTTGAGTGATTTCTTTGTTCTATGTTGATCATGCCTAGCCTTATACTTCTCCTACGACTTTTGCAGTGTTATTTGTATCTGTAGATGGACTTGCCTGATCTTCTCTATAATTTTTTTAGCCCTAAAATCATCTCCTGTAAGATCTTGCCTCACTCCTCCTTGCTGCCCATATGCAATATCCAAAGTGCAAGGTGGAAAATATAAAAAACAAGTCTCAAATGGGGACTTTCATGTAGAAATGTGGACTGCTCTATTATAAAAATGTTGTATATATACCTGATTTTCATCCCAGGTTTTCAGATACTTTGGTTATATCCCCTCAGAAGTTGCACCAAATTCCTGTTGACTACTTTTGTTTTCCCATCTATCTATGGATGGAATGTTGTAGATCTCTTTAACTTTGTGTCCATATTCTCTCGCAATGTAGTCTAGAAAGCATTGAGAAGTATTGTGTCCCTATCTAAAATGATGCTCCTTGGTATCCCAAAGTGCACCCAGACCTATCCAAAGAACAAATTTGATGCTTCTTTTCTGTTGATGGTCTTTTTATAGGGCATCAGAACACACATCTTGCTGACCCTGTCAACTACCACGAACAGGTAGTCATGTCCCTTCCCAGTTGTCTGTAAACCTCCCACAAAGTCCATGGAAATGCTTTCCGAAGTACGAGTAGGTACAGGTAAGGGATGATATAGACCTTGTTTCCTATCGTTAGGCTTGTTGGTACAACAAAGCATGCATCCTCTTATGAACCTAGCCACCTTCTCTTACATCTTGGGCCAATACACATACCTATGCAAGTTAGCCATGGTCTTCTGTTGGGTGGTATAAGGTGTCTTTTAAAACTCCTAATTGCCTCACATTAATTATCAACCTGAGTACGTCTCTTTGTTTCAAGAGTGTACACAATATGTGCACATGATATATCTACGGAGAGTAATGATTTAAGATAATTTATGAAATTCAATACAAGAGTAAATGGATCAAATCATAAATCTCAAGCTTGTAACTTCAAGGAGAGTAATCTATCTAAGCATGAAAACTCAATCTTAGTGAATCTATCAATCATAAAAAATCAATCTTAAATAAAACCAAGACTCAATCTTAATCAAGAGATTCTAATTGCAATTACGTCAACCGAGTGCACCGTAGCAATAACAGAGCTCTTTCAGTTGAATCTAAACTACTATATAGAAATAAAGCATTTGATCTAATCAATAACACTCTGTCTTTTAATTAACGAGAGATGATTCTTATTTCATAACTAATTCAATCCACAACATAAATAAATGAAATCAATTGACAAAATTAAGAAGTAATGAAATAAATACACAAAATCCACACCAATGAAAGTAAATCAACTGTAAAAACTATAAATTAGAATAATTAAACTTGCAGTAACGAAAAAGTAAAAGTACAAAAAGGGAACAACAGCGAAATCCACCAGTGACCAGGCCCAAGCCGCCAGCGAATACTGCTTAACTACTTCAGAATATCGCGATTGAACAACAACTCAAATTATGTATTAATCATCAAGTTTAAATGTCATTACAACGCGATGTGTTCTTCAAAATCATGCTTCGTATATTAAAATTACAATTGAAGTAAAAAGGCGAGAAGTTCCATCCTTTCTTCTCATTTCTCCCTTCGGAGGGTGGGGGGGGGTCGGAAATGCATATTGATTGTCAGATCGTATGGAGTGAGCGAAGATTAGGTGAGAGATGGGGGCAGGTAAGGTTGGATGTGACGGGTAAGTGAGTGGTGGGGTAGGGAAATAAATGGGGGGAAGACTATAGGATATAGGGTATAGAATAAGGTTAGGGAAAATGATATAAGACCTTTTCCCCCTTTTTGATTTCTTTTCCTGATATTAGGAAAAAGACATTGAGGTATATCATCAAACCTTAAAGAGCTTATCATGTCCTTTTTCCTTTTGAAATTTTTCTCAAACTACCTACCCTTATTTTCTAATCTAGCATTTTTTTTTTATTTTTTTTTTGCTGCAGGGTGAATTTGGACTTGCAGACCGTTCACTTTTTCTTTCATTTCTAACTTACTCTATCACTTATTTCTCCCATTGGTCCAGATTAAACAGTTGAATCAATTTTATTTCTACCTAGCTACTGATTTGCTAAGATTAAACTGTTTGGCAAATCTTTATTTTCTACCTTATCAACAAAAATTGAAATTTGTTCAATCATGCTTAAACTGTATGATTTGAACAACATTGGGGGTTTTATTTTTCTCTTTTGTTCTTTTTCTTCTTTTTATGTACCCTCTTTTCATTTCTTTTATTTTCTCCTTTTTTTTTGTGAAATCAATTGAATATTGGAACCTATGAACAATTTGAAATCTGCAAACTATGAAATACTCAATCACCTTGAAATCCTATAAATTATAGGACCCTAACAGTGGCTCCAACTAGGGATGGCACTTCTCAGCTTGAAGTGTCAAGAACACATGACCAGTAGCCTTGAATCCTTCAAATCTGCAATATCTTCAGTCTAATTTCTTTTTGTCAAATGAATAATCCAACAAAAAACTTGAAGTACTATGATATTTACAATGGAGTGAGGAAATATGTGTACTCAAGAAAAGTAATGTTTCAGCATCCTGCCATTGATAGGACCTCCTAGTAATTCTGTTCCATCTAACTCCTTGAGGAAAAATGCATTATTCCCTCTCAAAGCTGAAATAATATGGACCCTTCCAAAGATTTTCAAATTTACCATGTTTCCCTTTGTCTTCTCTTCTTGAGTCCCATTTTAACACTTTATCTCCCAAGTTGAAATCATTAGCTTTGGTTCTTTTATAAAAAATCTTCTTTATGTTTTCCTGGACAACCTGAGTTCTATTCTATACCACTTCTCTGGACTACTGCAATTGAATTTTCTGATATATCCTTATTTGTATATCATTTGGTTCACTTTGTAGCCACTAAATGATCTTCATGACTGGCACTCCCATGGAAGAAGGGAAAACTGCATCTATTCCATAAACCAGTTGAAATGGGGACATGCCAATGGATTTCTTTGTAGTCAATCTATCAACCCATAATGCATAGATCAATTTGTTGTGCCATGACTTTTTATTGTCCTCCAGAATCTTCTTAATGATGTTTACCAAACTCTTGTTGGAAGATCAACCAACCCATTATCTTGAGGGTAATAAGTTGTTGAATGACCCAAAGAAATATGGTACTTATGACAAAAATCCACCATCTTTTTTTATTAGAAAGTTGTAGCATTATCAGTGACCAGTTTCCTAGGACAGCCAAATCTGGAAAGGATATTGGTTTCAAGGAATTTTATAATAACATAATCAATAGCAACTCTGGAAGGGATGGCTTCTGTCCATTTGGTGAAGTAGTCTGTGGCTGTTAGGATCCATTTGTGTTGGGTGGAGGATGGTGGATGAATCTCACTAATGAAATCCAATCCCCATTGTTGGAAAGGGCTTTCAACAGAGATGGGTTTTAGGGGCAAAGCTAGTAATTTTCTCTTCCCTTCAAAGATTTGACATTTATGGAAAGTAGTCACCGTCTTATGGATGTTTGGGAAAAGTGTAGGCCAATAGTGACATGCTCTAAGGATTTTATTAGCAGTTGTCTTCCAATAAAGATGGCCTCCACAGTCACCTTCATGAAATTCCTACATAACTTTGTCAGCATCAACTTTTAACAAACATTTGAGTAAGACACCTTCAGCATCTTTCCAATACAATGTATTATCAACAATGCAAAATTTGACTGCTTTCAATTTAAGAAATCTAGCCTTTGTTTTAGATAATCCAGGAGGAGCATTCAAATTGAACATAACATATAAAAGGTCTGCATACCAGGGGGAATTTAGATGTGCCTCGTCTGTCGATGGAGTCAACAGTTCCTCAAGATCATCAAAAACAAATACCATGTTGATGTCTAATGCATTGAAATTTGATTCAGCCATTAATTTGTCTAATCCTTGTCCTTTGATCAACTTGGTGGGCTTGATTTCTATATCATATTCCAGAATCACAACTATCCATTTGCCTCTCTTCCCATCAGGTCCATTTTGTGTGAGAATATCTTTGACAACTATATTAGGCACATAAGCAATGATATGAGGATGTAAAATGTAAACCCTGAAATCCTTTATTGCTTTGACTAGAGCAAATGCCTGTTTTTCCATGATATTGTATTTTAAAGAAGCATATCTCAAAGATTTGCTAAAGAATGCTATTGGTTGTTCATGTCCTTCATTGTTTTTCTGTAATAACACATCAGCAATAGTAGGTTCAAATGCAAAAGAAAAGATAATGAAATCTTTAGTGAAATCTGGGTTGATTAAAACTAGAGCTTCTGTTAATGCATGTTTGACTAGATCAAAAGATTGTTTGGCTTCAACATTCCATTTAATTTCTGTGTCTTTCTTGAGCATGTTTGTTGTATTTCCGAGTAGTTCAGCAAGATTTGGTATAAATCTTCTCAAAAAAATCATTTTTCCAATAAAAGGTTGAAGTTCTTTCATGTTTCTTGGATGACTGATTTTAAGGATAGCTTCAATCCTTCTGGGGTCAATTCTGATTCCATCTTTGGAGATGATATGGCCTAAAAGTTTTCCTTCTTCAAGAACAAATAACGTTTTCTTGGGAATAAGGGAGATACCAAAATTTCTGCATTTTTCAAATACTTTTCTTAGATGTGCTAGGTGTTCTTCATCAGTCTTTGAAAATACAGTGATGTCATCAAGATAAATCTCAATGAAATTTCCAATTTCATCTGAAAAATCAATGTCCAGTGCTCTTTGGAAAGTAGCACATGCATTCATTAATCCAAAAGGCATTTTTACATGCATGAAAGTTCCATAAGGAGTAGTAAAAGCAGTTTTATCTTGATCATGAGGATGTACCAAAACTTGATTATACCCTGAAAAACCATCTAACAAGGAAATCCTACTAGAACTCACTACCCTTTGCAGTATGTGATCCATCTTTGGTAAGGGATAGTTGTCTTTAAGGGAAACCTTGTTTAAATTTCTAAAGTTGATGCACAATCTTATTTCACCAATTTTCTTCCTTGTGGGCACAATATTGGATACCCATTTAGAATATCTAATTGGGACTATGATCTTAGCCTCATACATTTTCTTGATTTCCTTTTGCACCAAAGGCATTAGGACAAGGTTTATCCTACGCAATTTCTGTTTGAATGGTTTTTGGTCTTCTCTGATTGGAATTTTATGTTGTATAATGCTAGTATCATAAGATTTTAAATCCTCATAGCTCCAGGAAAACACATCTACAAATTCTTTGAACAGAGATATATACATTTGTTTAGCCGTGAGAGGGAGTGATTTTGACAATTTTATGATTTTGGGGTTCATTTCACTTCCTAGATTGCATTCCTCAATGTTTATTCCTATTGGTTCCATTTTTGGCTTTCTAGCAACATCATTAAAGTCAAACAACTCTTCCAAAGGGGCAAGCCCTCTAGGTAAAACATTATCTTTGAGTTGTAGTACTTTGAATTCTTCTTTTTCTGGATCTTTATGTATTTCAGTTTTATGTACAGTCTTATTTACATAAAAAAAATTCATCAGAAACAACAGGTTGATTTATACTAATATGTATATCAGTTTGACTATCTAGTTCATCTTCCATATCTATGCTGCTATCCTCAAATTCATCCTTTGATTGTAGAAAACTCTCAATCTGTTTATCACTTCCAAAAACTTGCCAGTATCTCATGTTATCAGGCACTGCAGGATGGTGCTTCACTTCAACTGTGTATTGTTTATTTGGATGAGGTAATTTGCAAGTGCTGGCTGAAAAAGCTAATCCATTTGCCAGGGCATTTTGGAGCCTAGGGATCACAGCAAGGTCATACTCTTCAAATGTTTTGAGAAAATCAATCACAACATTTCGATATTCTCTCAATCTAGGATGCTTTGCAGAGTATTGACCTTTAATTTGTTTGATGATGAGTTTAGGGTCTCCTTGGACATAAATTCTCTTAGCACCTACCCTTTTAAGCAATTTCAGGCCTAAGAGTAATGCCTCATATTCTGTTATGTTGTTTGTACACAGAAAATTCAATTTGTAAGAATGACCCTCAGCCTAATTAGTTTTTGAATTGTACAGCCAGACTCCTGCTCTAGCCCCCGTTTTACCACATGAGCCATCAAAAGTCATATTCCAGAGAGGTTCTGTTTCAGGGTCCTGTTGGATAATGGGTGTTTGAGTGTCAAGTCCTTCACTAAGATCATTTCTTACCTGATCGACCTGTGTATCTATGTTTCCATCATTGTACAGTATGAAAGAATCAAGATCAGTATGGACGGAGTAGAGGGGATAGTTGTTTGTCTTTTCTTGGCTACTCACCATATATTTTATTAAGGTTTCTCTATACAGTCTCCTTGGTTGGCCAAATACTGGTATTGTGGCATATGTCATATCCATTTGAAGTGTCCCTTGTAACTTATCTCCCCAAGATCTTGATAATAGCATACCATACTTAGGAGGAATGTCCGCTACTACTATATCCATCACTAAACTTTTTGCTGGTATCTGGGCTAGCGTGACACAAAGATATTTAATGAGACGTAAGCATCTAACCTTGCTGGAATCAAATGAATATAGATCTTTGTATGGTCTAGTGATTTCAAGTCCAAGTTTTTCCATAACAATCTTTGGCATGAGATTATGTGATGCACCTGAATCCAACATGGAATTGTGAAGGATCTTGTCATGAATATTAAGGCTGACATAAAATGGATGAACACCTCCTTCTTGAGGCTTGCCATCAACTTCTAGTCAAAACAAAAGTTCAGGTTGGTCATCATTCAAGTTCACTGTATCAGTGTTTTCTCCTATGTTGAGTACTTTTAGAATCTGGGACCTATACATATTTTTGTTTACCAGTTCAGTAAGAGGAATAAAGATCTTGAGTTTAGCAATTTTATTCTCAATACTGAAGGGTGCTTGATTTTTATGCAAATTTGAGAAATCATTCCTTTCAGCCACAACCTTTGTTATGAGTTTTTTTTGCTGACTTGTAGTAGGCACTCCAGATTGGACAGCTTTAGTTGAGACATCAATTGTTTTTTTAGAAACATTTTATGTGTTTCTCCTTTCTGGATTGTTTTCATTTTTCTTAGAGCTTTCAGCTGTCTTATTGGGATCAGGCTTTAGAGTTTTCTTGGCAGAGTTATTGGAATCCTTTTTATTTTAGTTATCATTGTTTTTCTTGCTCCTGAGATTATATTGTCCGTGGAATTCTAAGATATCATTCTCAATCCATGTTATAGTCATCAGATTCTAGTTCTGTTTGAGTTAATAAAAACAATTCTTTTTCTTCTAGTGTAAGAAAAACAAAACTATCTTCATTTGTTCCCATTAAATTAATTTTATTTTCCTCAACTTCTTCAACTAAACGTATATCTTCATCAACTTAATTTTCTTGAAATGGCGGCCTAATTTGTTGATCTGGGCCTCTTTGATCTCTTTGTCTAATTTGTGGAGTGTTTCTCCTAGGGTTTGGATTTTGGTTTTGTTGGATAGGTGGGTTCTCCCTAGGAACATTCCTATCATTTATCTTTATTCTCTCCATCATTATTTCCATAGTCCTTACTAAGGAATCAATTTTGGCTTCTACTACAGAAGTTGATGTTTCTTCTCTAAAAGTCACTTGTCTTTCAGTTCTCATCCTGTCTCTTTTAGCTTGTAAATTGGCCTCTACACTCACAACATCTCTTTGCATTGCTTCTAGTGTTGGAGAATTTCTTTCCCTAAGCTGGTAAGACATATATGAATCAAAACCATCTAGGAACTTCATCAAGGCTAAATCCTGGGGTGGTTTAAGATTTACAGGTATTGCATTATAGGTATTGTTGAATCTAGCACAACAATCCTATACACTTTCACATACCTCCCTTTAATATTTTCATATTTTGATAGAATCTATAAAGGATTTTTCTTGACTTCCCATCTATTAAGAAAGGTTTGGTGGAATGCATGGAGATCATTTATACTATTTGCAGGCAAAGACTTAAAGCATTTTCTGACTTCTCCTCCTAAACTTTGAGCAAACATTCTGAGGTTAATACTTTTGTCATCTACCTATTGCAGGTCAAAACAATCATTCAATTTATCCACATGTTGTTAGGTTGTTAAAGAACCTGTCCCATCAAATAGTGTGATCTTGGACTGATAGTCTTGTGGCATATTAGCCAATGGGGTTGGTAACACCAAAGGAGCATACTTGGCAGCCATGATTGGTGGCGGTGGTGGAGAACCACCTTAAAGAAGTTGAACAATGGGTGAGGGAAGTTGAACAGTGGATAAGGTTGGACAAGTACTAGGTGGAAATGAGAGTAAAGGAATTTGAGCAACCTTATGTTGAAGGATGAAAAAAGGGGTAGGAATTATGGAGGCAGTAGGACTTGGTGACTGAATATGTGCAGGTTAAGATGTGAAGGAGGAAGTTGCTATGTTTAAGAAATTAAATTCTACTGAATGTTGGAGATAAGAATCATCGAT
This sequence comes from Pinus tabuliformis, assembly GCA_031772625.1. Lineage (NCBI taxonomy): Eukaryota > Viridiplantae > Streptophyta > Pinopsida > Pinales > Pinaceae > Pinus > Pinus tabuliformis. Next base: position 15,993,999 of record CM062815.1, on the reverse strand, counting down.
TAGGGAGGTGAGGTCTGTCACTAGATCTTGTAGAGTATCAAAATGCTGTAAAAGTTGAAGATCTGATTCAGTTTGTGAAGAAACTTCTCTCACTGGGCTCTTTGGTAAGATTGATGGATCAAAGATAATATGATCTTTCCAATTCTTTGATTTAGTCTTGAATAGGACTTGTTCAAAGTGTAAATCAAACTAGATATCTTGAAAGGTAAAAAAAGTTTTCAGGAAGTGAATTGGCTCTGTGAAGAAATCTACTGCTTGTCTGGCTCTCAGTTCTAGGAGTTTTCCTTAAGATCTTTTCAGGATTGTCCACTATGCTAGGAGGATTTGGATCTAGATGGGATCTAGTAGAGATTCTTTTGGGAGCAAGTGTTCAGATCTAAAACACAAACAAAATGAAAATACAAAAATACAAAAAAACCGATCTTAGGATAAACTTATCATACAAATCTTTTAACTGAGTACTCTGAATTCGAATGAAAGGATAAATTTTCAATAGTTCCCCAGTATGGTCACCACTATGTTATCGTTCTATGATTTTGAAGATTGGCAAGACAATTTCACAAAAGGTACATCAAACTGCGTAGAAGTCTAGGATCTAGCCCTCCCAGACCCGGAGAGGGCTCTCTCTGTATATTTAGGATTTAGCTTTATTTCCAATTCTTTAATGTGTTAGGCTAGATAAAATAATGAAAGAAATTTATCACTTGATTGCTTGGTTGTTTGGTTGTTTGGTTGGGGTAGATCATATTTGAATCCTTCCCATTGGGCTATGGAGTCAAAGGCTGGGTGGTAACATCAATTTTACAAAGCACTTACAAGGCAAGCTAACTGTCTTTATTGGATCTAAATGCAGAGTGAGAAACGAGATGACTAAAAAGTGATATCAATAATGATTAAAAAGCAGTTAAGTATTTTTTAATCATACATAAGAGGAAAACATTTAGATTGCAAACACAAATAGAAATAAGGTGCTCCAACAACATATCTTAAACTAGAATTTATGCTTTACAATAAGACTTAATGATGCATAAATGAATAAAACAGAGAAAATTTCAGCACAAAAAGGAAGACATCACTAGGTCAAAACAGATCAAGTATCTTGTAGATGGTCCTTTTATTGATGCTCTAGCTCAAAATTACAATGCTCCAAAGAGAAAAGATAGTTCCTATGACTTGGGTCCAACCCCTAATGCTTCCAATGCATGAAGTATTTAACTCAAAACCTACAACGATTTGACTTATACACTTGGCAATCTGTTATTAATTACAACAAAAGAAAATTGACTAGTGTAACCACGAAGTGGCCATCATGAGAAAACTGGGACACCTGGTCCTCTTTTTCAAGGATGTTGTTGTTGAGAAATTAATTCTCTTGTAGTGGCTCTGCTGACTCAGATTTACGTTGTCACTTCAATCATCTTTGTCTCGTTCCTCCTGATAATCACACAGGTCACTCCATGCTTCTTCATCTAGAACCTTGATCTTAATTAACCTCCTGTATATTTCATCAGCTTCAGTGTATTTTGCAAAAGTGGGTTTAACCACAAAAACATGTTTCAACTCATGCTCAATGTAGATTTGATTGTCGATAGCTTCCAGCAATGCCTTTCCTGTTATGTTGCCTTTGATATTGGAAAGATTTGCTGCATCCTTGGCTATGCCCTCGAGTTTCTTGACATAGTCCTCTCTGGCCATGAGTTTGTCGTTGATAACAAACAAAGAAGGGAGACCTTTCTGGTTTAAAGGCTCAATCCTGTTGAAGAACCTGTTCACTGTTAACTTCAGATTTTGACATTTTTCTTCTAGTTGCACATTCAAGCTCTTCTTAGTCAACACATTATTCACTTGAAGTATAGTCTCTGTCCTGTTTGCTACTCCCAACTCTTCCAGCTCATACCTGTTTCTTGAATTTAAAAATTTGCTTATCTTGTAGCTGTTGTTGGCATGTCTCCCAGCTCTTCATTAGTAGCTAAAATAGCTTCTCTAGCCTTTTCAACTAATTTTTTTGTTCAAAGATAATTTGGATGTTGGGCCAAATTTCATTCATACCATTGATTATATTATTCCAAAGAATCTCCTTCACTCCTCCTAGGGTGTTCCCAATAGATGATTCTTTCTCTGATTTTTGTAGCCTTTCAATCAAGGTCTTTTCCCTTTGCATCTCCACCAAATGATTACTTTCGGCCCTTTTGATTTGATCCTACAACACATTAACTTGAGTTTATAGCCTCTTAATCTCCTCAGTCTAAAGATTCATACCTTCCATAGATCTGGCTAGATGTTCTGTACTACTTCCTGTCTCTGTAGCAGCAGTTGTTGGTGTGGCTGTAGGAAGAGCTGAGAGAGGAAGAGCTTCCATAGTAGTGTTGGCCATATGTGTTGCCTTACATTTTTCTTGCATCATTTTCTCCATCTCTGCTTCCATTTTTTTAATTTGGAGGGATTGTTCTATTATTAACTTCATCATATCAGCCTTTTGGCTCTTTGTTTCCTTTATTTCCTTGGTCAAGGGATCATGTGTTACAGTCATTTTGAGTTGCTTCTTCAAAGAAGCAATATCCAACTCCTTTTTCTTGATTACTTCTTCTACTTCTTTTACATCTGAAGGATCATACCCAGTCCTCACTACTAAGTCTTCTAAAGACTTAATTTTGTTGTCCTTTGATTGTGATGAAATCCTTTCCATTTTTAACTGAGATTGAGCATTTGAAAAAGCTACCTGCATTTTCACCAATTTCATAGAAGTACTGCTCAGAGTAGATGAAATCGTTTCACCTATTTGCTTGTGCATTTCCAACTGATCAATTGGGTGAACACTTTTGGCATCAAACTCAAAAGAAGTTTGCTTGTAATATGCTGGAGTTTTGGGCTCTGCTCTTTGTGCTTCCAAAAATGCCATGTGCATCTTGCCCTTTTCTAAATCAAAGGCTGAGAGAAGTCTGCCTTGAGAAGCTGCACTCTATTTAAAAAACTGAGGATAAGTGTTCTTTTTCAATATCTCATTCCTGATTTTAATCTCCCTGAAGGTATCAAATACTATCTCCTCCTTTTCTTTAGTGACATTTGTAGATGAGGAAACTTGAAGAGGCTGTTTCCTTTCTGAAATTGTAGTGGCAGGAAAAGATTTCCCTCCAGGTGGGGATGAGTCTAGAATGTCAATGAGATTGATGATTGTTTGTTGCAGTGATTCCTTGCCCATGTCCATGTGCTTTCTGGGCTTTTTCCTGTATTTCAGTTTGAATTCCTTCATATAATTATCAATCCCTGGCGATTGATCTTCTCTGGGTCTTTTCCCTGTTACTCCCTGTTCTTGTTCTTTTCCCTTTTTTGTTCTGTCTTCAATAGTCTGCTTTTCCTGCTGTCTTGGAGTCTGTGCATTGGAAGAACAAATCACTTGTTCCTCAGCCTCTTGTAATGTGTCAGGCATCCACTCAATCTAGTTCATGTATTTTTCAATTCCAGGCCTTTGAGTGTGAATATAGGCTATTGACTTGTTCTCCACCATTTTCTTGGAGATGATACCCCATGGATAATAGGACCATGTAAAACTGTGGGTGAATTTCATTTCCTTGAATCTCTTATCTACCTCTTCCCCTACTACTATGATGTTAGAAATGAAAGGACCAATCTGGGATTTGATCCTAAATTGTGACTTTTTCTTGGCTGCTACAAAATGCACTTCATCTGCATTGATCATTTGTCTGTTGTATTCAACTGTAAAGATCCTCATGGGGAGGAACTTTGGCAACTTATAAGGAACTAACTCACAGCCATATACTCTTAATTCAGTGTAATTTTGGTACAAGTACCAATGACTTGTTCTTGCTTGGTCTGTCAACTGCATAATCCTTCTAATTTCTTCACTGATTTTGGGTTCTGCAGTCCCACTAAGGAGGCTCATTGCTGGGTGAAGAAACATTTCTACAAATGTTTTGTAGCTGAAGTCTTTTGGGTCCTTCATCACTAATGTTGTCCAGAAAATAATAGATTGTGGTTAAACCCACTTTTGCGAAATACAATGAAGCTTATGAAATATACATGAGGTTAATTAAGATCAAGATTCCAGATGAAGAAGCATGGAGTGCCCTGTGTGATTATCAGGAGGAACGAAACAAAGATGATTGAAATGACAGCATAAATCTGAGTCAGCACCAACCATGTCAACGGAGCCACTACAACAAAATTAATTTCTCAGCAATAACATCCCTAAAAAAGAGGACCAGGTGTCCCAGTTTTCTCAGTGTGGCCACTTCGTGGTTACACTAGTCAATTTTCTTTTGTTGTAATTAATAACAGATTACCAAGTGTACAAGGCAATTGTTGTAGGTTTTGAGTTAAATACTTCATGCATTGGAAGTATTAAGGGTTGGACCCAAGTCATTTGAACTATCTTTTCTCTTTGGAGAATTGTAATTTTGAGTTGGAGCATCAATAAAAAGGACCGTTTGCAAGATACTTGATCTCTTTTGACTTGGTGATGTCTTCCTTTTTGTGCTGAATATTTCTCTGTTTAATTCATCTATGCATCATTAAGTCTTATTGTAAAGCAGAAATTCTAGTTTAAGACACGTTGTTGGAGCACCTTATTTCTATTTGTGTTTGCAATCTAAATGTTTTCCTCTAATGTATGATTAAAAATACTTAACTGCTTTTTAATCATTACTGATATCAATTTTCTGTCATCTCATTTCTCACTCTGCTTTTATATCCAGTAAAGACAGTTAGCTTGCCTTGTAAATGCTCTGGAAAATTGATGTTATCACATGTTTTGTAGCTGAAGTCTTTTGGGTCCTTCATCACTAATGGTGTCCATAAAATAACATATTGGGGTTCACTTTCCTCATTCAACTTGCTCATTGAAAACTGGAACATGTCTGCCTGAAAATAAGAAAACATATATACCAAAACTGAGGAGTATAGAAACACTTCCTCTATGAAGAAATTGACAAACTGCTTATGGATGGCATCTGCTAGAAATTGACAGAAATTAAAAAGGACAGAGGGCTTGGATTCTGTTGATAAAATATATAGAAAACCTATGATAGCTTCATCAAGCTACTGATCTGAATAATATCCATGTAAATAAGAAAGAATAGTGACAATGTGTCTGGTTCTGTCAGGGAAAACAGAGGAGGAATAAGGAGGATTCTTATTTGGTAGAAGTGTTTGCTCAGTCATGAAGAGTTATCTTAGAAAAGTCTAGTTTCTGATACATTTCAGTGAGAATCTCATGGGAAAAGGGAGTAGTTCCTTCAATAACAGGAGCCTGCATCATTTGCATAATAGACTTGCCATCAATGGTAAACAATATATGTCATGTTGGGGCCATCATTGCCCTTTGCTGTGGATTGTAGCATGAGTGGCATTTCTGGATCAATTCTTGGCAACTGCGGGTTTTAGGGAAGATATAGAAAGGTAAATTAGTGTCCCAAAGGCCTATGTCATCTGCTTCATCCACAAATTTATCCCCCCACCAACTGTATATGTCAAATAAATCAAACTATGAGAGTGTTTTATGTATCTTAAAATCCCTATCTGCCAGTGGTATGTGATCCAAATCCAATGGTGGATGGACCATTGGGTTAAATACCTCCTGTTCTTTCTTCTTGGGTGCCATGGTTGTCTTCTGCAAATGTTTAAAACCTGGACTGCTGAATTTGTAATAGAAGGGGATAAGAAGAAATGGGGATTCAGAGAGGAAGAAAGAAAAGGAATAAACCAGAAGTGGGATTCGAGAGAGGGAATGTGTGATCACTGCAGAAAATAGATCCTTCTGCAACAGTGTTGTTGTATGAGTGTGCTCACTGCTTTCATTGTGTATCCATGGATGGAATTGAATTGTACCTGTAAACAACGAGATCACATAAAAATTTGTAAATGGATACGAGATGGTGCATTTGTAGATTTTTGAGGTGTTTGCCATTGGATTGTCTTGACTTGGAGCGGGTCCGTTGGCTAACTGTCCAACCAATTAAATGTGCAACGACGGGAATGGAGGTGATAGGAGGATGGGACAGGATGGTGTCGTGAGGTGGTGGGAGTGTTAAATGGTTAAAACTGGAGAGTGGTTTAGTTAAAGACATAAACCATTTTTCGGGGGGGGGGGGGGGGGGCTTGGGAGTGGTAAGCGGTATGTGGGGGGGGGGGGTGTGAAATCCTAAGAGCGTGACACGTCAGTGGCTTGAAACCACTGATTTCGGACCCGCCCCCTAGATTAACTTTCGGAGGGTGAGGGGGGGGGGACGGAAACACATATTAACCATTGGATCATATGGAGTGAGCGGAGATTAGGTGAGAGATGGGGGCAGGTAAGGTTGGATGTGACGGGTAAGTGAGTGGTGGGGTAGGGAAATAAATGGGGGGCGAACTATATGGATATCGGGTATAAAATAAGGTTAGGAATGATATAAGGCCTTTTCCCCCTTTTTGATTTCTTTTCCCGACATTAGGAAAAAGACATTGAGGTATATTATCAAACCTTAAAGAGCTTATCATGTCCTTTTTCCTTTTGAATTTTTTCTCAATCTACCTACCCTTATTTCCTAATCTAGCATTTTTTATTTTTTTTTGCAGGGTGCATTTGGACTTGCAGACCCTTTCACTTTTTCTTTCATTTATAACTTACTATATCACTTATTTCTCCCATTGGTCCAGATTAAACATTTGAATTAATTTTATTTCTACCTAGCTACTGATTTGGCAAGATTAAACTGTTTGGTAGATCTTTATTTTCTACCCTATCAACAAAAATTGAAATTTATTCAATCATGCTTAAACTGTATGATTTGAACAACATTTGGGGTTTTTCTATTTCTTCTTATTTTTCTCTTTTGTTCTTTTTCTTCTTTTTATATACCCTCTTTTCATTCCTTTTCTTTTCTCCTTTTTTTTGTGAAATCAATTGAATATTGGAATCTATGAACAATTTGAAATCTGCAAACTATGAAATACTCAATCACCTTGAGATCCTATAAATTATAGGACCCTAACAGGTCAAACCCTTCCAAAGCTGATCAAACTTCAGATTTCAGCCTCTATAACATAATTTCGGCCTCCTACAACAGACCCACAATTTTTGGCCTTCCTGCAACTCTGGAATTTCTCACATGTTGGAGATTTTAGGACTAATTTGCTTCTCCTTTGACCTTGCTTTCTCTCTCCTTTATTTTCACTTCTTTCCTTGCCTTTTCTGTTGCTTTTCCTCCTCCCTTCTCAAGAGGTCAAACTTTATTGGTGTTCTCCAAATGAGGTCGAGTTGCTCTTATATATAAACATCTAAAGAGGCTGAATTGCCCCAAAAAGTGCCGACTTGGTCTCATAGGGACAAAAATGACATTTTGACTCAAAACAAAATTATTTTTCCACTTTCTTATCAAAGTCCAAATGGGACTTGACTCCAAGACTTATGACAAATATTTTTGACTTGACAAACCCTAGAAGCAGGAAGAACATGCTTGACCTAGAAGGAAAATCAATTTGAGCATGAAACCCATGCTTAAAATAATATATATATATATATATATATATATATATATATATATATATATATATATATATATATATATATATATATATATGCAATGTCATAAGTACAGAGGTAATTATGAAGACAAAATCTAGTTACATTCTCCAACACTCCCTCTTAACTAGGGAGGTATTCATAATTACATAATCGGTACAAGGATTCTCTCAAACTGAAATATTCTCATAAGAAAAGTCGGATTGATAAGCCATTCTCAAGCATCTTAATCATAACCAACATTGTCAACATAACAATGCCTTGACTAATAAGCTCTATCTCTCCACTAGATTAGAGCACAATGCTAGGAGGTTTTACGTGAGACACCACACTACCTCTCAAGGCACATACCCCATCTATATGTTCACTAGGCATGTCCTTCAAGGACTATTCTTATATTGGATTCCTAATCCTGGAAGAATATCGGTCCTCTTCTACCACTCTTGTCTTGGATACCCTGTCCAATCCTCAAAGAGTTTCAATTCACAAGATTACTTCCTATCTTGGATTCCCAATCCTCGAGGAGTATCAGTCCTAGATGCTTATCCAATCCTCCATTCTCCCTCCTAGTGCCTTTATTAAACTTATGACTGTTAGTCATGGTTTTAGTGCATGACACATGGAGAATATGATGTCTTACATCACTCCCTCTCAAATAGGGAGAGGTTACTTATCCCCTCTTAAGCATAGAGGAGATTCCTTACTTCCTTTCAGCTGGGAAGACATAACTACAAGCTCTTTAGCTTGTCTCAAACTTCATCAATACATTGACTACTAGTTTTTCCATGGAGATCTTCAAGCAGTAGTTGCATGGCTCCTTCTTTCCTTTGCATCTCATCATATTGCGCTTTTACCTTCTTGGATATTATGGAGCTAAATGCTTTCTTAAATCCATGACAGGATTTAGGCCATCAACCTTTCATATCACTTTCCTTTAATCATCATTAGCATAAAAAATGGTATTATATCGAACCAATCAATGTAAATCTAGTCATAGCTTCCTTTGTTTATCAGGAAAGCGATCTTCCTTATCATTGAAACATGATCATCAAGTTATCTTTTGTATTGCTACCTTTCTCTGTCAAGATTGTGTGTACATCTTAGCCATATAATGTTCCAAGGATTACCAAAGTCATCCACTCAATCCATGTATTCTTTGAATTGAGTTCAAACCAAATGATTGTAGATACGTCTACTGTCATGCAACATGTCCTTATAGGTAGCAAAGTCATATTTCAAACTAGATAATCAATATAAAATCATTAATACCAAGCTTACCAATCATGATGGTCCCTTGTCTTCGAGATCAAAATCCCTTCGTATGGTATTTATTTATACTAAATCATAATCTTTCTCCATGCTATCAACCACCAATCAATGTGTTCATGGAATAAATCAATAAGCAAGCTTCAATAGCTTCTTCCTTGTAGTTGTCATTGTCAACCTTCTTTCTTTCTTCAATAGACCATAATGGATGTTGAACAACATCGTCATATCTAATTGTTCATATGTCATGCGACTATGCATCGAGCAACCATGTAGAAGAGTCCAGTCCTCAAAACATATCATACTCATGCTTTCATTCATTGAGTAACCATTTAGGAGAGTTTTGTCTTTGCTCCATTCTAATCAAGATATATCATGCTCATATTATTGAGCATATTTTTGCAACTAGCTCTTCCTGCAACATACCAATAGACATGAATTCTACTTTCTAGTGAAGAGCTACTAAAAACATGCATACCTCTTCTTTTCATACAACCATCTAGTCATCCTTTTTTTTAATGAGCTTATTTCTATCCTTATCGAAGATAAGTCTTCTTTTCAAGGAAGATAAAGGCTTCAACTATGCCTTTCATACTACGACTTGAACATCTTCATGCTTTCATCCTTCAAGACTATTGTTTCCACACTGAGTGGAATATCTATATCTATATATATATATATATATATATATATATATATATATATATATATATATATATATATATATATATATATATATATATATAGTCCATGTCATAATGATTTCTCCAAATATTGAAGAAACTTCTTTTAATGATGGTTCTTGTTAGAGGATCTTGATGATCCTTTCAGCAAAATGAATACCTCTAACACTATGTTAGAAAATACTTGGATGAATTTGTGATGTGCAAGGTGGTCCAAATCTCTTCATTCTTACCAACTAGATGACTGCTTCCAAAGAAACTTGATTATGTAGACTCTAATTCTTCTACTGTCATATACTTCCTTCTATGATGCCATGCTTCCTTTCATGATGCTACAAAAATCAAGACTCTTATAGAGAATGCAACGATGGATACTACTTTAACTGCTACTTTCTAATAAAAGAAAGACAAATTGAAAATAAACTTGACAGGGGTGGAGTTCCTTCAATAGCAGAGATCCTTAGGATCTTCACTTTTTGGTTTCTTTTTAGGTTCTTCATTTTCTTCGGCTATGTGAGCTCCACTCCTTTCCTTACTCTTATTATTTTTCTTGTTGTCAGGACAATCCCTCTTAAAATGTCCATATTCGTTGCACCCATAGCATTGTATCTTGGACATGTCTTATTTCCCTTTAGACTTTCCAAAGCTCCCTTTCTTCTTCTTAGATTCTGCAGTAAAGGCTTGAGACTTTTCATTTGGTTCGGTGTCATCTTTTGCCTTCAATATTGTTTCTTCCAAGATACATTGAATCCATAGTTCATCAAAGGTAGTAGTATCTTTTCTTGAGTAGACATAGTTACAAAACTGCTCCATTTATGTGGCAAAGCATTTAGTACAAAAGTAGTCATTTATGAATCATAGATGATTTCCCCAAGCCCTTGCAACTAGTCTCTCAATTATGATATCTTCATAATATATGAGGCCATATCTTCATTCTTTGACATCTTTGTTTTATATAGTTGATTCCTCAAGGATATTTATGACCTGGGGTACTAATAGAGTGTAATTTCACCAACTCATCATAGATTAAATATTAATGTACTCAAATTTGCAAAAAGGGAATGCGATGATCCTTTAGAGATTCAATAAGAATCCTTTGTGCCCTCAATTCTCCCTTCTTATATTTTGCTAATTCTTAAGTCTTCTCTTTTTCTAGTTCAGCAATATTGCCAAGAACATAGTCCATTTCATTTTCTATGAGCACCAAATCAATCCTTTTCTTCAATTCTAGAAAGTTTGTTGATCCACTAAGCTTATTGCTTTCCTTGCAAAACGAAGGCATTTAATTTGTAGATTGAGACATGGAAGATAATATGGTACTTACTTGTCAAATGTGTGTCCTTCTAGATGATGCCTTCAACTATCTTGAAGCTTTCAAGAACATTCATGAGATTTCAAAGATGTTATTCAATAGTAAAGAGCCTTCAAGAGAGAGAAAGATAGATGTTCTTCTTAAAGATGATGGAGTGCACTAGAGAGCCTTCAATGAGAGCTTATAGTCTTCTTCCTTATAGGTCAATAGATCCTCTTCCTTATGCCCTTCCTTGTGTCCTTAGAAAATTATTTCCTTTCATAAGAAACCTCCTCTTATGCCAACAAGAATGATCTTCAAATTGCCTTTTCTTCACTTTAGCACTGATACCAAGCTGTCGAATTAAGTACGGTAGCAATTAAAATAATTCTTTGATCCTTGATAACTACATGTGAACTTATGTTAGCTTCGTACTATTCTTTATTAGATTAATTTCATCAAAAAATTATCAATACCATAAACCATGAAGATCATAAAAGACAATGGACACAAGATGTAGACTCCAAGCCAGGGAAAAACCCCTCTAAGGGGAAAACCCCAAAATAATTTATTCTCTTCTTATAGAATTAGTTCAAATGAGAAATCCAAGACCCAAACACCAAGACCAAGTCCACTCACAAGTCCCTTCCAAGCTTGTTCACCGAGTCAAAGTCTTCTCAAGTCAATGATGGTCAAACCCTTCCAAAACTAATTAAACTTCATATTTCAGCCCTTGCAACGTAATTTCAACTTCCTGCAATAGACCTGCAATTTTCGAGCTTCCTGCAACTTTGAAATTTCGCATGTGTGGGAGCTTTTAGCACAAATTTGCTTCTCCTTTGATCTTAATTTATCTCTCCTTGACTTTGACTTCTTTCCTTGCCCTTTTCAATGTTTTTCCTCCTTCTTTCTCAAGAGATTGAACTAATTGATATGTTCTCCAAACGAGGTCGAGTTGCTCTTATATATACTCATATAAGGAAGTTGAATTGCTCCAAATAGGGACAACTTGAAGAAGTAGGGATGACTTGGTCTCGTAGAGACAAAAATGACATTTTGACTAAAAAAAAATTCCACTTTATTATCAAAGTCTAAATGGGACTTGACTCCAAGACTTATGAAAAATATACTTTTGACTTGACAAACCCTAGAAGCACAAAGAACATGCTTACCTAGAAGACAAATCAATTTGAGCATGAAACCCATGCTTAAAATAATAATTCTTATTCTTCTTTTTACAAAAATATACAATGTCATAAGTACAAAGGTAATTATGAAGACCGAAGCTAGTTACATTCTCCAATAGGTTTCAAATGCCTAGATATTTGGAGATTTAGATGTTTGGAGTACTTCACGTCAGCTCCTTAGCAAATCATTTGGTCTCGTTGACATATTAGTTGACTAACATATCTCCAATTTTGTCTCCTACTAGTTATGTTAATCGACCATTGGGCCACTGAGCATTCTTAGTGCATCTTCTTTCAATTTGGTTCAATCGGGTGGATGTAACCATCAACTAACGAATCCCCAACTCCATCACATGTTGGTTCTATTAATTGGGCACCAGTCTACTAGTCGTGTAGCACATGCATTTAAAAGGTTTTTTCCTAGTTATGTCTTCCACTCTTAAAAGCCTCCTTATCTCTAAGACTAGGTCATGGCCTTTGCTAGCCTATGTAACCAAGGGTTGAGGTAAAACCTCCAATTCCCAAATTTCTAACTTAATTCCCAAATTTTCTGAAAATTAACAAGATCAAACAAGTTTTTCTTAGCTTACCCTTATTGGTTCATTTTGACTTTTGATTGGCTTATAATTGCTGCAAATTCTTGAGAGGAGCTTAGATCCTTTTTGGCCTTAAAAGACACATCAATTCTCAGGCAATTTTGGCTAGTAATAATGAACTTCCATAGAGCAAAGAAGCCACAAACTTCCTACTCAATTCCACCCAATTGAGTGAAAACTTGTCCTTTATATTTATTCTCCACTAGTAAACACAAGCTTCATCCCCTTTCCATTATAATTGAAGGGTCCAAAACTGAGGCTAAATCCTTTTGAAGACACAATCTCCTTACAAGGCTTCCATGCCCACTAAAAGGTCTTATGGGCTATCCTATAATCATGGAAATCCCATAGCTTATTTAGATTAGGCAATTGTCATAACTCGTTTAAGGCTTCTTTTAACGAAACCTCTAAGCCCTTCCTTCCCAATAGGGCATCCCTAAGTTGTTCCATCACAAGCTAACCTCACACGCATTCTTAATAGACATATTCATTTAAAAGGGTTATGCAAGCCTAACCAGGTCTTTCTTACATATTATCATATGTTCCTAAGTTTATTTGAGGACTCTTTAACATTAACGACCAAAGGTTCTATGAAGACTCCTTCCACTTAGTTTCGCTATAGAGTTCTATCCCATTGCTTAGTTTTTTGAGTCCACTTTATTAATGGGATCCTTTACTCATAGGCAACAAATTTAAGGCATCCCTTGCATGCCTAAAGTTAACCAAACTCCCATGCAGTTTACCCAAATATGTATAAGTTAATATGCTTTGAAACACTTATAGGCATACATAACTGCATAGAGTTCATCACCATGCATATAGAAAAAAATATATTCACCATTAAGCTTAATTACTCACAAAGAACATGCAAACATGAAACCATAAATTACATATACATTGACCATTTAAATACAAGGTGGGAACACTTATCTCTTGAAAATTCCACCAACTGGTTGTAGACTTTTGACGTTCCTCCCAACCATAGACCACAATGTTCATTATTTCTCAACAATGGGTCACCCTTGAGTTAGGGCCATAACTCCATAAGGTTCTCGTTGAGCCAACGTTGGACACACAGGCTAGTACCATTATCATATGAGGCCTCACTCTAGTGTACTAGTTTGATCACTTCTCCCTCTAAACTCTAGCATTTCCCTAAGGCAAGTAAGGAGGACTTCACCATATAATTAAATGGGCAGCCTTGAGCAATTTTCCCTTCCAAATTCAACCTCAGTTGTGATGTGCAATGAAAATTTGGCTAATCAATTCCCCCTCCAAGCTCCATCCTTCCCTAGGACAAGCAAGGAGAATTGATTATCTACTTCCACCATTGATTTCCCAATAGTTTGTTAGTCATTGGTTAAATGGTTATCCTAGATTTTAGGTCGATGGTTGACTCATATCACAAAATAAGATTGACCTAGTTCATAGGGTTTAAGATTGATGAATTTCTTGCTTACTAGTTCTAAAAGTCAGTGTACCACGGCACACGAAGGTCAACAATTATCCAAAGACAACTACCAACAATGTAGTCTTGTATGATTTAATGTGTTTTCCCCAAGGGTTTGGTAATTGATAAGGTAAATGATTAGGTACCACCAAGCAAACCCCCATTAAATATGGTACTTGCATCTCCAGGCCATGGTCCTATATGAATGGTATGGGGGCCTCCCAACATAGTGGGAAAACTTGACTTGTATGTGCATGTGCTTTGTTACCCAAGTGTCACATAAGGGACTCACTCCTTTCGCTCCGACTTAGGATATAATATCCTCTCATGGCTATGAATTTCATTCATAAAGTAGCTTTATAAAGGTTTTTCCATTTATGAGGGTTTTCTACCTTCTCACCTTTTCCTCTTATGGAGTTCTTGCCCTCATACTCCTTTTTTTAGGTGGCTTATGATGTATTTTTATTATCATACATGTAATTACATTTTACAACACAATGCTCGTGTTTTTTTTCATTAATAAAAGAGTACAACATAAGATACCTGGTGAGAAACCTAGGCAACCATAGAAATATCTTACATATGTCTATAATCTAGCAGATGAAATATACCATAAATTCTCTAGCAAAAAACCCCAGTACAAAGGAAATAACTTAATAGGGCCAAAAGCCCCCATACAAACAACATATCATCAATTATTATCAAATAACTATCACAATCTAGAAGACCCAAATGGGTCAACCATAATAGATGAGAATGAGATACACATAGCAGACATACATTTAAATCCAAGGTCTGTATAAAACACAAACCCTAGGGCACAAAAAGTAAACTCTGCAAAGCAGAAATCAATAGGGCCGAAACCCACTAAAACAAAAGGCCCATAAACAATCCAGAAATTAGCAGAGTGGCGCAAAATCCCACATACATTAACCAAAAAATGCCCATAAGACCCATACAAACCCCCCGATAAAAGGGCAACAACATGAACGATGATTGGGTTGGCAGACCCCAACAACATGAGAACAATGTAGGTAACACCCAAATCGACACAACATCACCAAAGAAGTGAGAGTGGCGACGACGGAAATATGCAAACGAGAAACAACAAACCATCCTTGCATCATGCTGGAAATTGGACGACGAAAACCAAGAAAGGCCCCAAAGAGAGGCGAGCCACGAATTAGACCCATACAAAAGACAACAATGACCCCTGCTCTAGGAAGGAGAAACCCATCAATAACGACATCTGGCAAACAATCTGCCAAGGCGATAGAGAGCCAAGGCTTGGTAACAAGAAATAGAGGACAACAACTGCTAGTATTCTAGCAACTGTGCCCCAGAAACTCTTTCGAAACCCTCAATAGCTCTCACCCAAACTTAAAGCAAAATATTAAATAAAAATCTTAATGAATGAATTTGTACTTAAGATGAGTATATAATCACAATGCTCGTGACTTTAAAACAAATAACTAGTACTTAGTATGGGTATATAATCACAATGCTCGTGACTTTAAAACTAGAAAACAATAAAATATCCCTAAACATATAACCCATATATATAAATGACTGCATTTTACAACATTATCTTTAACTTTGAACGTACATAGAGCAATTAAATATACAAAGAATATAAACCCCCAAAAATACATTGATTTACATGGGAGCAGGGGATGATGTGGGGTATGTTACAAAGAAAACTACAAATCTGACCCGGCTATAACGACCACTGTCCTACTACCGTAGCGGTGAACCCTCGGACTCGGCCGAAGATTTGCCTCACAAATCAAATGAAGACAAACTAACGTTGGAAGGAAGCCGACCAGCGGTTAACTGGCTCTTAAATATATACCACCTACGAAACATATTCCTCTGGTTGCGGCTGGAAAGGAAAAGACGCTACTTCTCATTTTTAATTAAAATGGATTCGGGCAGCGTTTAAATTAAATACCTAGAACCGATTTTGCTTTACGGTCGCTAAAGGGCAAGCCTGTAAATTCAATTCACAAACTCTTCTCGGAGTCACCTGGATAGTTTCGGTCGCCGCCTGTTTATTCATTCGGCGCAATTTCGTTTATTGAATTCGCAGATTCATAGCAACTAGTCTCCTTTTTTATCTGGTGTGTTCCGTCCTGTCTTCCACCATTTGACTCAAACTTATCGCAAGGCAATCCAAGTAGTCAAAATGCAGCAACGTCAAAACTCGCGGCCTGGACAGCGGCGAGATAACTTAAAAGTGTTTAATAAGAGCCAGAAAAGTTATCTACCCAAGGCCACGGCTTTGTCGAATTCCGACAAGTCAAAGCCGGTTCCTGGCGGCACTGGGCAGAATTATGATGAATCGGGGAACCGATTGGTAACGAGCTCTTTAGGGCAAAAAGTGATAGAAAACCTGTGAATTATAAGAACGGGGGAGATGGTAAATCGAGTTTAAAAAGTAACTCTAAACAGGTGTGGCGGGGCAGTAGCGGCAATGGGGCAAAAATGTCCAGCGATAAGGGCAGGTTTGTGAAGTATTTGCCTCAAGATGATGCCGTTGCAGCAGGTTTAGGGGTTGAAGATGGGGGTTTGAATCCAGAAGAGACTCAGGGAGTAGCTGACCTTTTGAACCAGGAGCTCCGTGCTTTGTTGGGGATGAAGGCGCGGGAATTCTGGAGAACAGGTGAGGCAATGAGCTTTTTTCCCTTTTGTCTCAAGCAATTGATCTCTTATCAAGAAGCGGTGTTTGTGGGTTGTAATTGGATGTGTGAGGACAGTAGCATAGACGGATTTGGGTTTTGTTAAGTGGATGCTTCCGAAGGTCTACCTTACCTTAATCAGAGATGCATGTGAAACATTCACGACTTGTGTCCTGGATTCGATGCAGTCATCTCTGCTTGCATCTACGATTAGAAGTTCTCAATGTCTTGTCTATATCTGTTCTTTTGCATAATCTCAAAATTTTATTTTATTTTGCTTTATGAGGCGACAAATATAATGCTTTATTCGTGATAAAAGTTTTGTTCACATTTTCTGCCTAATTATTGTCAATAGGGTTCATGTTTGTAACATTTTTATTCTGAACAGACTTCCACGTCTGCATGGTGAAACACTGGCAGCTGGATATTTCTTTTCGAGTCTGCAGCTCCCCTGCCTAACAATTAGCATATAATAATTGCTGAAATTTCGCTTGCAACATATCCTGTCAAAATCAATGTAGCATAGACATGCAACACAGTTTGTTGGAGTGACGTAGGATATGCCAGTGCCCGATCCGTACATAACGTAAAATTCTTGAGCTACCCTTGTCATTGTGCCTTCTGCACTATCCTATGTCTCCTGAGCAACAATGAACATATTCCTTTTGTTCTTGAATTTCCCATGGCTTTTGTTGTCTTGCAGGGCACTAATTCATTTATTTTAACCCAGGTTGTTTGTGCAAATCAAAGGTATTTTTGATTCAAGTTTTATCATTAAACCAAAATTTCCATTTACTCTAAATGGATTTATGTATCACAGAAGGAGGCACATCTTCCCTGCATCACTGTACGTACTGATTCTTCTTTTAAGTAGGCCATTAAGCTGCATTACGGAGATACAAATAGACAGTAGAGTTAGGAAGATTTGATCCTCTATCACTACATGTACTGACTCTTCTTTTACAAGAATGCAAAATTGCCAGTTCTAAAACTTGAAGTAGGCCATCAAGCTGCACCACAGATGTAAAAGTAGACACTGGAGTTTGGAAGATTTAATCCTCTTATCTTCCTCCGATTTATTAGGAATGTGCGTTAATTCCTCCTATTCAGAGAAGGAAGGGAATCTGTTTGAGAGCTCTTGTCTCTTTCTCTCTTATTCTTTCATAGTGACTTGAACAGAATAGAAATGAGCGATGGGGGACTCCCAGAAGTAACCATACATCATCTCCATTCTCAACATCACTTTCTAGCTCGAATGATCCTAGGAAGTTACAAGATAGTTCCCTAGAATAGAGTGAGGAAGAAACTCTGAATGGTCCAACGAAAGCATCTTGCTTTTGCTGAGAATAGGATGAAAAAAGAGAAGATCCAAGAAAAGAATCTCTAGCTAAGTCTCACTAGTCACCACAAAGTGTGGAGGAAGTTTCTCCAAAATAATCATCAACACCTACATAAAACAGCTCCTCCTAGTAGGGTGCATAAACTAGAATGAGTGGAGGCAAGAAGAATGGAGAAAAAATGATAAATTTCCTCCAAATAGGGCAGCCTCCTTAGTGAAGATAAGATGAAAAGCATATCTAGCTAAGACTTTGTAGTCATTGTAAGTGTTGTGGATGTCTTTCTAACATAGGCATCAACAATTGCATAAAACATCTCCTTTGAGTAGGGTACATAAGCTCAAGTGAATGGAGGTAAGAAGAATGAAGAAAAAGTGAAATTTTTTAAGTGAACTTTTTTAAGTGGGATCCTTTTGTTCTTGGAGAAAAGGCAAGTCAACAAGGCAAGGATTCCTTTGAAGGAAACCATGTGCATGACGTCATATGGGGCATACTTTTTTATGAGCTAAGGGTAGGATGAGCAACAAGCTAGAAAACCTTGGAACCACTCCAAGGGAGGTGACCTTTTCCTCTAGTCAACAAGTCTTCAACATGTGCTAGATGGCATTCTCTCCACCAAGTGCACTATGAACCAAAGCAAAGCATTCAACAACTAATCATTGACTAAGGCACACATTTTTAGGTCAAATCAATGCCATAGAGCATCATATGAATCAACTTGGGTCCATGGTTGCATATCCCTTGTTTTTTTATGCCTACGACTTCTTGATTGCAATAACTATACATTATGTTTTCCCACTCCTATTTAGGTATCATGCATCTTTTGGTTTCACATCTAAGTTGATGTGAACTAGTTCTTATCTGAGCAATTAACATTTTTGCTTTCCATTTTATTTCCATTCTTATGTAGGTCTTTTGTGTATGGTCGGTCATATGTAGGATTGAAATGTTTGATATAGTATTCCTTTTCCTCTCAAGCATCCCTTTCCACATGCTATCTTTGAATTTTCCTTGCATATATTTTTTTATTTCCTCTTTGTTATTTGGACATTCACTTATGCTAGTACCCCACTTATTCATCCATTTGATGTTTTGTTTTATCCACATGCTGTTCCTTCTATCTAATTTCTTTCCAATTGCCATTTTTGGCTAGCGATGAGCGTTAGGGTCCAACCCTAACCCCCTTATTTATGTAATAGGTCCTGTTGAAATTTGGTACCGGAGGACAGGTGGTTCCCTTAGGCTTTGATCTTTGGCCTAGGGAAAAGTGTCCAAAAGAATTTAATTTTTCTCCTAAAGTGACTTTATAATTTTATAAAGTTAAATCTAATTTAAAAGTGACTTTAAGTGATAAAGTTATTAAGTCTAATTTTAAAGTGACTTTTATAAAGTCAATGAAAAATTAGAAAGGAAAAGTGACTTTGGAAATAAATGACTAAGTGGGTCTTTATTAAAGTGGGGTGAATTAAAAAATAGAAAGTGAGATTTAAATGAGCATTTAATCTCAACCATTGATCTAAATCTATTTCAGCCATTGGATTTAGAGATCACCCAAAAGTCACTTGGAGTTATATTAAAGGAGGAAAAGGAGGAAAAGGTCATTCATTCTTTCATGAGCAGATTGGGAGAAGGAGATCAAGAGAGCAAGAGAGATTTCTGCGCAGGGAGGAGAAGGAGACAGCAGCTTGGCACACATTCCAAGGCAGCAGTTGAGCAGATTTGTACAGCTAATTCAACACATAGTGAAAGGCAGATTTTTGCACAAAAATCGAGGAGCAGTTTGCTGATTTTTCTGCACACAAAATGGAGGTCGTACAACATTTATTGCTGTCCTGTTTGCTGTAATTTCCAGATTGCTGTGAGGCACGGGAAAGGAGATAAGTTGTAAATTTTCTTGCTGATTTTTTGCTGAATAATTCTCACTGTAAAAAGACAATTTTCAGAAATAAAGAAGAGCTCTCAAACTGGTTTTCCCCAAGAGTTGTAGGGGGTTTTTCCAGGGTCAAGTTGACCAAAAATATCAGTGTTTTAATGTGTTTTAATGGCTGTTTTTAATTGTTGATTTTTAATTCTACAATTTCCAGCATTCTGAAAAATTTACAGAATTTGTGTTTTCAGCAATATTTATTTTTTTCAGTCTGTTAAATGTATGGTTATGGGAATGGGCATTTAACTACATGGGAGAAATAAGGAGAAACTGAAAACCGGGGTGGGAAAACAGAAATTTTTACATGGTATCAAAGCTTGAGTGCTGAAGGGCAGTTTGGGACAACAAAAAGGAAAAATTACAGTTGCTGATTTTTCACTCAAAAAATTCCAGCAAGCTGATTTTTTCATAAACAGCAGTTTTATCTTTACTACAGCAGTGCTATTTTTCAGTTTTAGGACAGCAGGATGTCATTGGGATTGAGGGTGGAGGATAGGCTGGATGGGCATATAAATTACAGCGTTTGGAAGGAGAGAATGCAGAGTATCTTTGAGGAGGCAGAAGTCTGGGATATCATGGTGCATACCGCACAGAACCCTGTTGTTGTGCCCACTGATGTTACTCAGTTGGCTGAGTATAAAAAGAAGAACAATAAGGGTAAGAGGCTGATTCTAGACGGAATCAAAGACCATTGCATTCCTCATGTGAGAGGAAAGAGCAATGCCCATGAGATGTGGACAGCATTGTCCAATCTCTACCAGAGTACCAATGAGAACCGGAAGATGGTCCTGAAGGAGAAGCTGAAGAACATTAAGATGGGGAATGATAGTGCAGCTGGATATCTCACAAAGATTACCAATGTGAGAGATGAGTTGGCAGCGATTGGAGAGGCCATTCCATCCACTGAGTTGGTGCGGATTGCAGTGAATGGCCTCCCCCGTTCATGGTTGAACTTTGCTGATGGGGTTTGTGCACGTGAGACCCTTCCCACATGGGAGAGGTTTTGGGATGATTATATTCAGACAGAGATCAGGAAAGGACAGCTTGGGGCAGCCAAGCCAGTTGAGCAGGATGAGGACGTAGCACTGGTGGCAGGAGGCAAGAAAGGCAAAGGGAAGAAGCAGGCTTCCACAAGCAGTGGTGGGGGCAAAGGCAAAGGTAAAGGTAAACAGAGGAACACACAGAAGGACTATTCCAAGGTGAAGTGTTGGAATTGTCAAAAGATGGGACACTATGCAGTTGTGTGTCCGGAGAAGAAGAAGAAGAAGGGGAAGAACCAGGACGTGGCAGCTTCAGCAGAGATTGAGGACTTTGCAGGTCGTTTTGACCGGGAGTTTGCATTCCAACCCCTTTTGGCATTGAGCAGTAGTATCGACAGCAGAGCTAGCAGTTCTGAGCTGTGTGAGATTTGGCACCGCAGGATGGGACATATGTATCATGGAGCCTTGAGGACATTGCGGGAGATCACTACAGGTGTGCCAGATTTCAGTACTGATCACTTTGATACTTGCAGAGGTTGTGCGATGGGCAAGTTTGCCAAATCCCCTTTTCCCAGCAGTGACAACAGAGCGACGGGGATACTTGATTTGATTCATTCCGATGTGAGCGGTCGGATGTCTCATGTTTCCTTGAGTGGATATGAGTACTATGTTTTATTCATTGATGATCACTCCAGGAGGACCTGGATTTATTTTTTGAAGACCAAGAGTGAGGTCTTCAAGTGGTTTCAGGAGTTCAGAGCTCTTGTGGAGACTCAGACAGGTCGAAAGATCAAGTCCTTGAGGTCGGACAATGGAGGAGAGTACACCCTTGGAGAGTTTGTTGACTATTGTGCGGAGGCAGGCATTAGGAGGGAGTTCACTGTTCCTTACAACCCCCAGCAGAACGGGGTTGCGGAGAGGAAGAACAGATCCATCATAGAGGCTGCCAAAGCCATGATACATGATCAAGGGTTGCCATTGTTCTTGTGGGCAGAGGCCTGCAACACAGCTGTTTACTTGCAGAACAGGAGTCCGCATCGTGCTTTGGGGCACATGACTCCGGAGGAGGCTTTCTCTGGGAAGAAGCCTGATATTGGTCATCTTCATATCTTTGGATGCATTACATACTCCTATATACCCAAAGAGAAGAGGACCAAACTAGAGCCCACCGCAGAGAAGGGTATCTTTGTGGGCTACAGTGAGACTTCAAAGGCCTTTCGGATTTACATTCCTGCACAGAGGAGAGTTGTTGTCAGACGGGATGTGAAGTTCGAGGAGGACAGGGCCTTTAGGAGGTCACGGGAGTTAGAGTATCTGGATCAGCCAGACCCTCAGCAGCAGTTGAGTCAGTCGCAAGGATCCAGTGGGCAGGGATCAGGAGGATCCGGAGGTACATCTATGAGGATGTCAGGTCCATCAGTGAGCAGTGGCTCGCCGAGCCAGAGGGGTGGTGCTCCGGGCAGCATGCAGAGCAGTTCACAGAGCAGTTCACTAGGGAGTCCACTGATGGACAGTTCACACGGTACCTCAGCTTCTACAGGTTCAGGTGCAGGCAGGAGGACAGCAGACAGACAGTCAGGAGTTCAGGCTACTGATGGTGATGAGGAGGAGGAGTTTCATTCTCCTATGGGAGAAGCATGCTCAGGGAAGAGGAAGCCCAAGTGGCTTCAGGACACCTTGAGAGATGCCACATCTGTTGCTGAGCCGAAGAGGCCGGTCAGAGAGAGTAGACCACCTGAGAGGCTTTGTAGTTATATGGCGATGGTTACCAGCATCCTTGACTCTGAGCCTTCTAGCTATGAGGAGGCAGCTAGCCAGCAGGTCTGGAGAGAGGCCATGCAGGAGGAGTATTCTTCTATCATGAAGAATGATGTTTGGGAGGTGGTGCCGAGGCCTGAGGGCAAATCCGTGGTTACTTCCAGATGGCTTTACAAGGTAAAGCATGCTGCAGATGGCAGCATTGAGAAATTCAAAGCGAGGTTTGTGGCTAGAGGGTTCTCCCAGGTAGAGGGAGTTGATTATGAGGAGACCTTCGCTCCCGTGGCTCGATATACTTCGATCCGCTCCATTATATTGATAGCAGCAGAGATGGGTTGAAAGATCCACCAGATGGATGTGAAGACCGCATTTCTCAATGGCTTCATACAGGAGGAGGTGTACATTGAGCAGCCACAGGGCTTTGAGGTGCATGGGAAGGAGTCCCATGTGTGCAGATTGAAGAAGGCCCTTTATGGCCTGAAGCAAGCTCCCAGAGCTTGGTACTCCAGGATAGATGCATACTTGCAGGGGATGGGTTTCACAAAGAGTGAGGCAGATCCGAACCTTTACTTTATTGTGATTGGTGAGGAGCCTCTCATTCTGGTGCTGTATGTGGATGACTTGATCATTACAGGTGCAGAGAGACTCATAGAGCACTACAAGAGAGATCTTGCGGCGGAGTTTGAGATGAAGGACATCGGCTTGATGCATTACTTTTTGGGTTTGGAGGTGTGGCAGGAGGAGGGGCATTTCTTCCTGGGGCAGGGGAAGTATATTGTGGACATCCTTAGCAGATTCCACATGGAGGATTGTAGACCCATGTCGACACCGATGATCACCAACTGGAAGAAGCTTCATGCTTCGGATTCCGAGTTGGTGGATCCCACATTGTACAGGCAGCTGATTGGTTCCTTGATGTATTTGGTCAACACTAGACCAGATATCTGTTTTGCAGTCAACACGATGAGTAAGTTTATGTGTGAGCCTAGGAAGGTTCACTGGGTGGCTGCAAAACACATTTTGCGGTACTTGCAGGGGACAGTGGATTATGGTTTGGACTACAGGCAGGGAGATGGAGTGAGATTGGCAGGATACACTGATTCTGATTGGGCAGGTTGTGCTTCTGATAGGAAGAGCACTTCAGGGTGTTGTTTTGGGTTGGGTTCAGCAGTAGTGTCATGGTTCAGCCGGAAGCAGCAGTCAGTAGCACTGAGTTCAGCGGAAGCAGAGTATATGGCAGCCAGTCTAGCTAGTTGTGAGGCCATCTGGCTTCGCAAGATGTTGTTTGGCTTATTTGGTCAGCCGTTGAGACCTTCAGTGATTTACTGTGATAATCAGAGTTGCATTAAACTCACGGAGAATCCAGTATTTCATGACAGGTCAAAGCATATCGGGATCAAATATCATTTCATCAGAGACTATGTTCAGAAGGGAGCTGTGAAGCTTGAGTATATTTCGAGCAGGTTGCAGATATCCTTACCAAAGCCTTACCACGGGGCAAGCATGTCTACTTCAGAGACAAGATGGGTGTGGTGAGGAACACCTTCCTCGGTAAGAGGGAGTGTTGAAATTTGGTACCGGAGGACAGGTGGTTCCCTTAGGCTTTGATCTTTGGCCTAGGGAAAAGTGTCCAAAAGAATTTAATTTTTCTCCTAAAGTGACTTTATAATTTTATAAAGTTAAATCTAATTTAAAAGTGACTTTAAGTGATAAAGTTATTAAGTCTAATTTTAAAGTGACTTTTATAAAGTCAATGAAAAATTAGGAAGGAAAAGTGACTTTGGAAATAAATGACTAAGTGGGTCTTTATTAAAGTGGGGTGAATTAAAAAATAGAAAGTGAGATTTAAATGAGCATTTAATCTCAACCATTGATCTAAATCTATTTCAGCCATTGGATTTAGAGATCACCCAAAAGTCACTTGGATCACCCAAAAGTCACTTGGAGTTATATTAAAGGAGGAAAAGGAGGAAAAGGTCATTCATTCTTTCATGAGCAGATTGGGAGAAGGAGAGCAAGAGAGCAAGAGAGATTTCTGAGCAGGGAGGAGAAGGAGACAACAGCTTGGCACACATTCCAAGGCAGCAGTTGAGCAGATTTGTACAGCTGATTCAACACATAGTGAAAGGCAGATTTTTGCACAAAAATCGAGGAGCAGTTTGCTGATTTTTCTGCACACAAAACGGAGGTCGTACAACATTTATTGCTGTCCTGTTCGCTGTAATTTCCATATTGCTGTGAGGCACGGGAAAGGAGATAAGTTGTAAATTTGCTTGCTGGTTTTTTGCTGAATAATTCTCACTGTAAAAAGACAATTTTCAGAAATAAAGAAGAGCTCTCAAACTGGTTTTCCCCAAGAGTTGTAGGGGGTTTTTCCAGGGTCAAGTTGACCAAAAATATCAGTGTTTTAATGGTTGTTTTTAATTGCTGATTTTTAATTCTGCAATTTCCAGCATTCTGAAAAATTTCCAGAATTTGTGTTTTCAGCAATATTTATTTTTTTCAGTCTGTTAAATGTATGGTTATGGGAATGGGCATTTAACTACATGGGAGAAATAAGGAGAAACTGAAAACCGGGGTGGGAAACAGAAATTTTTACAGGTCCAAGTCATAGTTATAGTTAGTAAAGAGTCAATAAAGCCCATATTAATAGTTGTAAGTGGTTGACTCGCATTTAAAGAAAGGGACCACAGTTAGTTGCAAATGGGCCATGGTATTAGATAGATGGTATTAAGAGAACCGTGGTATTGACCCATGGTATTGCATGTATGAGTCCTATATAAAGGATAAAGACTCCCATTGAGGAGCGTCGTGTCTTATTTGTAATCGAGTGCTACTCTATTGGAGGTTACCCCTCGAAGAGGCAAGTGAACATTGCGTTCATCTCTGAATAATAAAATACGTGCTGTTATTTCTCATTTTGTTCTGTGTTTTGGGTTGTGTTTCTTTGTCTATTTGGTATTCTGGCATCTTCTCGCAAGTCAAGAGCATAAGAAGTAGTATCAGAGCGCTTTCCAGGTTCGATGGTATTTCCATTTTTAGCAGAATTTTTTTTTGGCTAGAGACGTGTTCTGACGTCTTTAAACCATGAGATTTGTCATTGAGTGCATAAAATTGTGGATTTGGGGAGGCATTCACGCAGGAAATACAAGAGGTGGTCACGCTTGTTGGACTTCCATGTAACCCTTGTGGGTACTCCTTCGAGTAGTAGCACATTAGACAGAACTGCGCACAGAATGTCTTCCACGTACCCTCTGGGTATATTGGAAGCCCCCTAGGCTCCCTGAAACCTCGTCATAGATAAACCGTTGGCCATCTTGCTGCTACAATACACCGAGGACAACACTTGGGGAGATTACTCGCGCTTACGATAGGGTAGTCGAGTAGTACGGCTAAGGGTATGGTTGATCCTCCTTTGTTAGTGCCCTGAAAGATTGGGCAGAGTACTACTATTGGACCTTTATGTATATTGCGATCTGTAGCACTTGACACTCCTTGAGACCATAGTTCCCTCGTCTCTCTGAAGATCGCCCATCATCTTCTTTGCCAAATTAGATATAGTAGTTGGGGTTTTGTCGCCGCCGCAACAATCATATCCACCATTTCAGGGTCTACCGCCACAATACCATTCAGATCTAGTAGCTGGGGTTCGGTCGTTGTCGCAGTTCAACTCACATTCAACAGTTGAGGGTTTCGTAGACAGATCTAACCATTTGTGCAGGGTGGCTTGTGGCTCCTATACCCTGGGCGATTCTCGCAGGACATTGGGCAGGATTAACTTTTCTGGAAATTGGCTACTGCAGTATTGATAAGAGTCCGAGGTCTGCATGGGACGCTTATAAGAGACTTAGCCCATAAGAATCAGGACGAGGAGCTGAGCACGGTGGTACCATTCACTTGTCAGTGTCAATTTTCGGGTGGTCTCAATTTTTTTCAAAGTGAAGACAAGTGACTCGGATCTGTGTATGGTAGAAACTAGAGCTCAAGCCATGGCCAATGAAAAGATCGATACCATTGAAAAAAATTTTGGATTGGATAATGGATTAGCTGAAGACATTAACAGCCACAGTCACAAAGGGCAAGTCGGTGTTACAATCGGAGGCAGATGGTTTTAATGAAGACCTTGAAGGAGAATCTAGCCATCATCTTCACTTCCATGGAAATCACCAACATTCTCACCCTCGACCTCCCAAGTTGGACATGTACAAATTTAATGGCTCTAATCTGGCAATATGGGTAGCACAAATGGAACAATATTTCACTTTGAATCACATCGTAGAAGATGAAACTAAACTACGTGTCAGAGGCCTTTACTTGGACCAAGAAAGATGGCAATGGTGGCAATGGCATCATAAATGCTATCAAGGACAATTACTTGGCAGGTGTTCGCAAAATCCATTTGTGACCACTTTGACCGTGAATCTAATTTTTTGGGTCTTCTTACTAAGCTTAGACAGACAAGCACAATAAATGACTATATTACAGCCTTTGAGAAATTGGCCTTCCGCATAGTAGGTCTGGGAGATGAATTCTACTTGGAATGTTTTATAAGTGGTCTCAAAGAAGCCATCCAAGCCCACGTTTGGATGCACCACCCAGCCACATGGATGGAAGCTTGTACAAAGGCTATCGAAGTGGAATGTGCTTTAGCGGCCTAGTCGGCTCGTCCAAATTTGATAGCCAAGGGATGCCCCACCCAAGCTCAGGGAACTGCCCAAACCCTTAAGGTTCAAAAGGTGTCCCCCGCAAAAATGGATGAAAGAAGGAAGCAAGGATTGTGTTATTACTGTGATGACAAATACTCTCCTGGGCATAAATGCAAGGAACCCAAATTCATTCAAATTGATGCTACTAATCACAATTCATCTGAGGAAGCCCCACCCTGTGAGGGACCACAGGAGGAAGAGGAGGACAACCAGCAGGACAATGAGCTCCCAGCTACACCAAAAGAACCAATTATCTCGCTCCATGCTTTGGCAGGCATTTCTTCTCCCCAAACTCTACTGATTGATAGTGGCAACACACATAACTTTATCCATTGTAGAGTCGCAGAAGCTGTTCATTGTTTTGTCAGAGCAGTCTCTAATTTCCAGGTCCAGATTGTTGATGGGGGGACAATGAAATGCGAAGGCCACTGTGAAAATATCAAACTTCAGATGGGAGAGAGCATCCCACATCTCCTTCCAAATATATGTGAGAATATATGATCTCAGACTCCATCCAAGATCATTCGCTTCGCCTTCACCATTTCTTTTTTGCACTCCTTCAATTGATCGACATCGTGAGGTACTGACACCACATTATCCACGTAGGCTTTCAGGCCATATTCATCTTGAAGGAAGGACATCCTAGCCTTCCAGATGACATAGTTGGAGGCTCCCTCCAACCTATCCTGATCTCTAAGCCCAGTTGTGGCTATCTCTGAATATGATCTAGAAACTCCCTCTTCGTCTGCTCAGTTGTCGAATCTGATACTTGCACTCCTTTATGGAGCAAAGAACCATGCTTGCAACAATTGCCAATTGCAACTGGGAAAATCGGATTTCTGAAACTCAAAACCCTCTAAGAGAAATTTCCCTTTGTGTGTGCTATTTCTCTTCCACCTGACGCTGATTCTGCTACTGCAAACTGTTGCAAAGCCCTATGCGCCCAAACAAGGAATCTGCCCAGCGAAAATCTGAGCTGCTGCTGCTCCCTCTGCCTGTTAGAACACTCAGTTGGCAAGCCAGATTTTTTTGCCAACCTGCACTCAAAAATCGAACTTACCAATTCGATCTGCCTAGCTTAGGCTCTACGTAGTCTCCAGAAATTGTCCTGCTGCTCCTTCTGAACAACGAATTTCTGTCTCTACTTTTGAGCCTCCTCGTTTGATCAATCACACTCTAATACCATGTGAAAATTTCATTATTAAAATCCTATTTCAGCAACTAGGATTAATTCTTCTAATTGTTAATTAATTAACAATTTATTTGCTAAAACTAGTGCAGCAGCTGAGGGTTTTAATTATTAAACAACAGGAGAAATTAGCCACAAAAAAACTAGTGAGACAAATTTTGTCTCACCCGACATTGATCCAACTCCAAAATTGGCTCCAAATGGGCTCCACGAATCCCCTGCTTTAGCCTTTGCGTCAAATCTATGTAGGCACTTGAATGCTCTGCCTAGAATTGAAACTGATCAAGCCGTCTGCTCGATACGACCTCTGAGAATTGACCCGTTGACCCCTTCTTGAAATTCTTCCAGCCTCCAGCAATTGAATCGACCCTCTGTCTGACCAAATCGAACTCTGCCCCTGAAGCTTTTGAACCAGCACTGCACAACCTCCTTGAGGAAACTCGACCCTCCTGTAGTTGACTCTCCGGATCTGGAAGAATTCCTTTGGACTCACTGTCTCTGTCCCTCTTTGTCTCTGCTTTCTTCTCTGAAGCTCAAACTTTTCTGGCAACTGACTGTTGCTCTCTGGAAAATCGAATTCTCCAAGGAAATCAACCTGAAGTGTATGTTCTCCATCTACCCATCGACTTCTTATAATCTTCTGTTGGGGCTCCAATGGCCAATATTGAATCTTAATCAATGGCTAAGATTATTTCCCAGTCGATCTGTGGTGAGTTTCTAGATGATTGACACCTTACCTCAATTAATCTTGATTAATTAACCAGTTTTCCTAAGTTTAGACTTAGGAAACATTTAAAAATAGGTTAATAATCTAACTGAGACATTTTTAGGTGGAATTTCTAGAAATAATTTCTGGGTTATGGAGAACTCCTGTGCTCTAGCCTGTCCACAAAGTTTCGAGACTAGAACACCTCTGGTCCTACAAAAACTAACAATTCACCCATGGTATTCATATGGAATATAACCTATTTAAAGGGAGAAAGGCCAACCTAGATCCATATTAACTCCGGATCTACCAAGCGCAGAGAAGGATCAACTCATTTCACTCTAAAAGAGGTTTACATCTCAAGAGATTTGATCCCTCTCAACTTTTGGTAGATTCGGAGTTAAGATGGATCTAGACTGGTGTTATGGGCACACTAATATGAATCATGGGAAAATTGGATGATTAACCGCTCATGATTGTATCCTTGTTCCCACACTTAACTGGGAGGTTAGTCTTTGACTCTAGTCTAGTGGGACCTCCTCTAGGGCCTTATGGTTTAGGAGGGGCACTAATAGGGGGCTTTGATTGATATAGCATGTCCATGGTAATCTATACTTATCACTTTCATCCTTCCTTGTTATTCATCACCATTCTTTGGGTTGATTGTCGTTGGTCATTGGGATTGGCACCGTATATCCATGTCCTTGAGTTAGGGTCTGGAAATTTGGCCTTGGGGTTTGATGTAATTGAAAGAACGATAAAAGCATATAAAGCCACAAAAGAAAGAAAATATAGAATGTAAAAGATTGCTAGGACTTGTTTATCATTTGGGAAAAATCTTAGCATGAGCTCTACTCCCCTCATTATCCATCACTTGGTTTCTCGAGCATGCTTTACCTAAAATAAAGGAACTCTTGAATGTGCCAACCTCGATGAGCGGGAAATTGCTACGTCTTTAAGGGGTAATGGAAAAGCACTAAGCAAGTTTGGTGTCTTAAGTTATGCACCAAATAAAGATAAACCAGTAATGCAAAAGGCACACCGGAGGGGTGGAAAAACGAGGCGTCGAAAGGGGTAACTCAGGCCTCCATGATGCTCCCTCCTTACATCATTACACTCAGGATGTTGGACCTCCATTAGTTGATCTCATTGCTGTGGCATCTTGCTTGATGTCTTTTCGATTCCATGACCACCTTATCGCATACACCTATGGATTGATGGGTTTACTTAGGATATGTCACTCCCCTTGAGGGTTGGAAACACCTAATAAGGTTGTTGAACTAGTCATCGCTAACATACATGAGGTAACTTGTTTACATATCTTGAGCTAGCTAGACATTCAAAAGTAAGTGTTGTGTGAAATATTTTTGTGACCCAACCCCAATTGTTAGTTCAAGTGGTCTGGAGCCAGACATGAAGCTCTTTGATATTGTTGCTAGTTGTTGTTGATCACGGGTTCAAATTTCCTCAATTCCCTTGGGGCGAGGCCTGGCAATCAGGCTGACAATTTACTCGGTTTACCACCCATGAAATGTGGGGAAGTACTCTAGGGTTTCCCGTGCTTTCATTTCAAGTTAAAAAAAAAGAAATATTTTTGTGACCCTAACATTAGATATGGTCGACTATGATTCTTTAATGGTTTGATGCTCCTAATGATGTTGATGTCACTTGATATTGAGAAATTTGTTCAGGTGGTATCACACATGCCGCAAAAATCCCTTAAGGGATGGCTTGACTCCTTTCCAACACATTCTAGAAGGTGCTTTTCCATGTTTTAGAGCAAATATGACCTTGTGGTCCCAACATTGCCCCTCCAAGATGAGCGTTGGGCCTTGAGCAACTTCTGCATGATTTTGCACCTCTCAATGTACCTCCAGATGTTGAAACATTGAGCTTAGGAGCTTGGGTGTTGAACTACTTGATGATGTGCCCAGATGAACCCATGACTTCTCTAGGCTAGCCTTGATTTTGTTTGATGGACGATGCCTTGTTATGGAGCTCAGATGAGGATGGATGTCACTGAGATGACTTGGGAGGGCTGACACATTCTTCTTTGATGCCCTTGCTTGCCCTAGACAATGCCATGTCATTCCTACATATGAAGGGTGACGTAGGCCTCTTTATGCCATATGGATGACTTCATGGTAGATGAGGTGCCTTTTGGAGATGTGCCCATGCATTTTGAGGATTTCTTGAATTGAGGAGCACTCTTTGGACCATTGCATCAATTGTTTGCTAGATTATTGATCATTTTTGGAGAATGACATCATTGTGAGAGCATTTATTCCCACACGTGGGTTATTTTGGCATTTTATTATGTTTTAGAGCTATCTCAAGGTGGGCTTGTTGTTGAGAAATCAATATGGCAGCCAATTAGGGTGATTTTTCTTAACTTGATAGTTGCTTGTGATGTTCTTTTACTTGTTTGATTAGATTCTTCTTCTACTTGTTATTATTATGTTCTTTATCATCAAACAACTAGCAAAACATGAAGATCATCAAAGGCAAATGGACACAAGATGTAGGCACTCAGCCACGGAAAAACCCCTCTCTAAGGGGAAAACCCAACCAAAATTTCTTCTCTTCTTCAAGAACCAAATCAAATGAGACAACCATGACCTCTAGACCAAAAATAGGTCTCCCTCCATCCACCAAGTCAGCCCTCCAACTATCCTTCCTTCACCAAGTTGTTATACCATCAAGGTTGAACCAAGTCAATGTAATCTTTGCTCTAATAAAGATCTCTATCCACCTTTTATCTCTACAACTTCTATACCGTCAGCCCAGCTGTTCTATTAAGGCTGACATGAAGTATGGGCACGCCGACTTGATGTTGGAGGTGTAGATGACCAAATTACATCAAAATAATTTTATTCATTTTAATACAAAAGGCCCAATAAGGGTCTAGAACATAATGACAAGTATAATGACTCATGACTCAACCCTAGAAGCACTCAATGGGTGCTTTGACCTATTAATCAAATGAGCATGAAATCCATGCTAATAAAAATATAATGATTTTCTTTTCTTCTTTTTACAAATACAAATGAATTACACCATGTTAATTATGAAGACTGATATTAGTCACATTTCTCAACACTCCCTCTTAACTAGGGAGGTATTCATAATTGTTCAACCAGTACAAGGTTGACCTCAATTTGAAATGTTCCAAGAAGAGTACAACAACATACACAATGCTAGGGATACCAAAACTGCCAAGGTATCCTCCCAACAAGGACTAAGGTGTCATCAAGGCAACTTGCCACTATAGGTACCATCAGGCTACAACCTTGGTATCAATCCAACTGGATATAGATACCATCTAGGCCTCCATGCCAAGACACCAACCCTCATAGGGATCTTGGTATCATCAAGGTCGAACACTAAAACAAAGCTCCATAAGACCAAGATACCCTCCCACATTGAGATCTAGGCATCATGAAGGCCAAACTATAACTGAGATAACAACACCAACCATGCCAAGATGTCCTCCCAAGTACCATCATATGGGCAACTTATGGTACTCATCTCTCCCTCTCAACCAAATAAGAGATATCCACCAATCCAAGCGTGCTTGTAAAATATACAAACTTCTGAGGGAGACATCAACACTTCAACTACTTGTTAGGCCGATAGGCCTTCCTTTGAAAGAGACTTTCGTCGTCCTTTTGTCTCTAACGTTGACACGTGGCGTCTACATTCAGCGAGCATTGGAATCTGTTTAATTGACATCTAGCCTAGGTTTTCAGACTGTTCCTCCCTCACCAAAACTGCTTTCCGCGTTGTGCTCTTCCACTGCTCTTCCACGACCTGCTGCAATAACTCGTCTGCCAATCTTACAGGAAATCCTGTGTTCTTTGTTTATAAGGGCGTTCGTCTACCAATCTTACAGGAAATCCTTTGTTCTTTGTTTATAAGGGCGTTCGTCTGCCAATCTTACAGGAAATCTTGTGTTCTTTGTTTATAAGGGCGTTCGTCTGCCAATCTTACAGGAAATCCTGTGTTCTTTGTTTATAAGGGCGATGTTGTGGGTTCGACCTCGGTGATTTTTTTGTCTGATGGATAGGGATTGAGGTTGGGATTTGGGATTCGGGATTTAGCAGCCGTTCGGCCTTTCGAAGGTGTTGATGAGACCATAGATTCAAAGAATCTGCAAGATTTCTTGCTTTTCTCGAATTCAGAGAGAGAGAGGGGGCCTTGAGAGAGACTGGTTTCAGCAATTTCCTTTTCTTCCATGCCTTTTTTATGCTGGTCGATTCAACGAATTGCAAGGAGCACCTCGATCAACCTCAAGCGCTTCTGCGACAGTATTTGCTCTTGAATTATTATACAGGGAGCACCTCGATCAACCTCAAGCGCTTCTGCGACAGTATGTGCTCTGGAGATGGTATAAAACTTTAGATTTCATTGGTAAAATTTGTTTGGAAAATGGGTCATTTCACCTTCAATTTGTTACTGGAGATCGTTTGAGCCAAAGATTTAGCCTCTCTATAGCGAATTTTGGTTATATATGGCTTGTTAGAGCTCGAAGTGTCTGTGACTTATTCAATAGCTGTCCGGGACAAATTAATTTAGCATTTCAACGATGAAATTTGGCTGGAAAATGGCGGCTTTTGCTATGCATATCAGATCAAGCTATTTTTAAGGATTTTAGACACTTACGGCTGTTATATTTCTCGACTGCTATATTTCGTTAAGCGCTTTAAAGGATAGGCTATCGAGCTTCTGCTCGAATAGCGCAGCACTCAGCAGAAAGGAACTTAGGGCCAAGTGCTGTATTTTCTTAGTTGAATATGTCCTTTTCAACTTGTGTTCAAACTTTATGATACAAATATTTATCTGTGCAAGGTATTAACTGCAAGAGTCTATTTTGTGTAAAACTTTTTGTTATGGCTTTGAATGGGATACATCCTGATTGGAGCAATTTGCTGACGTCTCTATACTTATTTTCTCATCCATCCACCACACTAAGTACAGACCAAAACTAAAGGTTATAGCAGCGGTGCGTCGCAGGATTCGAGTTTAGTGCATTTTGCGAAAATGACTATGGGATTCTTCCCAGGGACTTCGGGGTCATCTGGGCCGCAAACCCTAAATCCTGCGTCTGCTTCTGCTAGAGTCTTTTGAAACAAAACGTTACAAATTACTGAGAAGGCAGTTTAAAGTTAGCAGCGATGGGGGTTTCGAGACACCACCTTCCTTTATTTCTCACAATATGACAGAGTAGGTGGAATGCCTGAACTGGACTGATTTTTATTTAATAATTGGACCAGGAACAGGCGCTTTCTTGATTTTTATTTAATAATTGGACGAGGAACAGGCGCTTTCTTTCAGTGCAAGAAGCTTCTGCCAGAGACGTCTTCCTCCCTTCACTTGCTTCGGGCTTCCACCTCAAAGTTCTTTCCAAGGTAAATATCGTTATACTCAGCTCTGTAATTTTCTGAACTTTATCTCAATTTTACCGTCAAATTTTGTCCCTTCACACTCCTACATTGTTTTCCTTTCAGCCGCAAACCCTAAATCCTGCATCTGCTTCTGCTAGAGTCTCTTGAAATTACTGTTGTTTCTTTTAAATGATTCTATGAAACCATAGGTTGCTTAATTTTTTACTAGCGCCAAGTGTCTCTGCGTCTGAGGATTAACTTATCTTCTAAATTTGAGTTAAATGCCTTCTTCTTCTTGCTTAGATTATTAACACTGTTTTCTTTTCAGCCACAAACCTTAAATTCTTCTTCTGCTATAGTCTTTTGAAATTATTTTTTCTTTCTTTTAAATAAATCTATGGAAACATAGGTTGCTTAAATTTTTACTCGCCCCGGATGTCTCTGCGTCTAAAGATTAACCTATCTTCTAAATTTGAGTTAAATGCCCTCTTCCTTTTGCTTAGTTTTTTAAGCATGCCAGATATCTCTGCGTCTCAGAGAGTTAACCTGTTTCTTCTAAATTTAAATTTGAAGACCTCTCATTCAATCAAGATAGCTTTAAGTTTTCTTTAAAATAGAAAATGATTTTAACCTAAATTTACAAAAATCACCATATTCTGCCTGATCTGCCTGTTCATTGCTGAT
The DNA here is from genome assembly GCA_031772625.1 of Pinus tabuliformis. Lineage (NCBI taxonomy): Eukaryota > Viridiplantae > Streptophyta > Pinopsida > Pinales > Pinaceae > Pinus > Pinus tabuliformis. The sequence continues at coordinate 15,958,658 of CM062815.1, read as the reverse complement.
ATTGCCTCCAGTTTACATTTAAGTTCATACTAACTCCAATGGCTGTTATAGCCGGTAATTAAGCTACACAAATAAAGCGGTTCAATACAAATGTTGTTATGGGAATTGAGGTTGATTTGAAATTGCTAGAATCTTTTGCAGATACTCAATTTCATGACAGTGGCTTGGATGAGCTTGAAGGTGCAACAGATCCAAAAAAGTCTTTGTTAGAGGCAAGGCAGTTGGTTAGTCTTTTATTAAACAACCATTTAAGACGCTTGTTCAAGGGCCGTGCCTTCCCCTGTTTCTGCCGCTTCTGGAAGGAAGGCATGCTGTTGTAATCTGGATCGTTGTCTGGAATCTACAGCACCAGCAGTTCCTCTTCAGTATCTGCCCAAGGTACTTGCTTTGAAACCCTATTGTGATGAGCCTCCAGTCTATTTCCGATAATTTTCTAGTATTCCAAGTGTATTTATTTTATCCCTAGTAATGTTAGGCTTGTTTATTAATAAATAGTTTATTTTGGAGATTGGAATAGATAGATTTAGTATTTTTATTTAGAAGTTATTATATTTTTATTTTAAAAAGGGCACATGTTTATTTCACATGGCTTCTGACCTTCTTTTCATACCTTCTTTTAGCGGGGTGTTGCAGACATATGATACTGATCTTTATCAAAGGGAGTGATGACTGCTTCAACAATGATGAACCCGCTGCCAGAATGTCTTTCAGGCAAAATGCCAACATAAAGTGATCTTCAAACCATCTTCCAGTAACCTTAGCTCTCAAACCATGTTGGAAAATCAAGGAAATTGTAGATGAAGGTTGATTTTCCTTACTTGATAATTACTTGTGAATTTTGTTGGCTTCTTTTTAAATTCTGTGTTCTTTTTCTTCATCAAACAATTGCCAAAATATAAGCATGAAGATCACAAGAGATAATAAACACAAGATATAGGCTCCACGCTAGGACAAAACCCCACAATTGGGAAAACCCGAACAATTATCTTCTACAAAGTACTTGATTTCTCTTTTGTTAGGGAAATCTGATTATGAAATTGAAAAATAATACCATATGACTGTTCTTTGTAAATCTGGCATAACCTCTATCAGCAGCTTGCGGTCTGAAAAAATTTGTTGTCGAAGGCAAAAAAGAAGTCTGGCATCACATTTGACCCCAAAGTGGAAATTTTCATATGTTGGCCCATATTTCGGTGTCCGGAATCTGCCATTGTAAATTTTCATTAATTTAAATCTAATTCATATCCATGAAGAAAATATTCATGGTTAATGAAAGCATTATTTTCTAGAGAAAACACAGACAACATGAAAACATTTATTGAGATGGAAAATCATGTAGAGACAAGAATCACACTCGCCCGGCAAATTAAATAGGATCTATTGTAATTGTAAACTCACCATATTGAATCTGTACCTTCTATATTAAAAGCTGATTATTTGTGTTTATTTATCACTGCATTTGAAGCTACAGAAAAAGCATTGGGATGTGATGGCCCAACAGAGATTAAAATTACTAACAGGCTATAGCTTGTTCGTCCCACAGTATAATTTCTGCAGATTTTAATTTGGTGAGGCTGTGGCATGCTTAGGTATGGGGCAGGGATGAGATGTCCTGATTTATAGAAGCAGATTTTAAGCTGGTGAGGCTGTGGCATAGGTATGGGTAGGGATGAAATATGATTTATGGAAGCAGATTTCAAGTTGGTGAGGCTTTGGCATGCTTAGGCATACGGCAGGGATGAGATGTCAAGGAAAAATGGGGTTGTGAATAGAAATGTTGTAGATTACTTAGTTTGTGTGAGGTTTAGTTCCATAGATTATTAATTCAAATCTTAAGGGGAAGTGTTACAAGGACCAGGCCATTTTTACAAAAAAGAACAAATTGAACAGATAATGGAAATCAATTTCTAAGAAAAAGAAAGAAGAAACTGAGCAAATAATGGAAATCAAAATATATATATATATATATATATATATATATATATGCGAACTCTAGATTCTAGAAGCACCATTACCAACATGGCTAATTGCATCCTTATTGTCTGCATGGAAAAGTGATGTAAAAAAAGATGATTAGAAGGTATAGTCCATTTAACAATTTAGCCAAATATATCACTGTGAAAGAATTTCAAAATTCAAATTCTGATGTGTGATTTAAGGATGTGATCTGAAGTACTTGATTTCTCCTATGTTAGGGAAATTTATTATGTAATTGGAAAGAAATATCATATGACTGTCTTTGTAAATATTGCATAACCTCTATCGGCAGTTTGCGTTCTGAAAAAAATTTGTTGTTGAAGGCAAAAGAGAAGTCTGGCATCACTTTGAATCCAAGATTGGAATTTGTCATGTGTTGGTCCATCTCTCAGTGTCCGGAATATGCCATTGTAAACTTTAATTAATTTAAAGCTAAATGCAGATCCATGAAGAAAAATATTCCTGGTGAATGAAAACACTGTTTACTAGGAAAAACAAAGGCAACATGATAACATTCATTGAGATGGAAAATTCTCCTAAGAGAACAGAATCACATTAGCAAGGCAAATTAAATAGGATCACCATCTAATTTTATTTTAACTCACCATATTGAATATACACCTTTTTAAAAGCTGATTATTTATGTTTATTTATCATTGCATTTGAAGCACCAGCAAACGTTTTGGGATGAGACGACCCAACCTGTTAGGCCCCTACACTAGTAGTATAGGGGCCATGTTAGGCCCCTATACTACTAGTGTAGGGGCCTAACACAACCGAGATTAAAATTACCAACAGGCCATAGCTTGTTCATCTCACAGTTAAATTTCTGCAGATTTTAAGTTGGTGAGGCTGTGGCATGCTTAGGTATGGGGCAGGGATGGGACATGATTTATAGAAGCAGATTTTAAGCTGGTGAGGCTTTGGCATGCTTAAGTATGGGGCGGGGATGAAATGTCATGATTTATTGAAGCCGATTTTAAGTTGGTGAGCCTGGCTTCGGTATGGGGCAGTGATGAGACATGATTAATAGAAGCAGATTTTAAGCTGGTGAGGCTGTGGCATGCTTAGGTATGGGGCAGGGATGAAATGCTATGATATATTGAAGCAGCCTTTAAGTTGGTGAGGCTGTGGCATGCTTAGGTATATGGCAGGGATGAGATGTTATGATTTATGGAAATATTTGTATATATAGATTTTTGTTCCATAGGTATTTATAAGATAGTAAACAGAAAAGTTAATAAAAGTCTCAATTATTTATGAGGTGTAGATTAGCTCAAATTTTATTAAAAAAGATTACAAAGGCCGATCCATTTCTACAACGAAGAACAACCTGAACAAATAAAGAGAATTCATTTTCCTCTGTTTTGAAAAAAAGGACTCTCTTCCGCCAATATAGCAGAATATATATATATATATATATGTGCGCACTATTTGAACAATCCATCTCCATAGAATTACCAGCATGGCTAATTGCATCTTTATTGTTTGCATGGCGAAGTGATGTTGGAAAAGATGACTAGAAAGGATAATCCATTTAACAATTTAGCCAAAAATATCACTGCGAAAGAATTTCAAATTCTGATTGTGATTTAAGGATGTGATCTGAAGTGCTTGATTTCTCTTTTGTTAGGGAAATTTTATGTTGAAAATTGAAAAGTAATATCATATGACTGTCATTGTAAATCTTGTATAACCTTTATCGGCAGTTTGCATTTTGCATTTTAGGATTTTGATATCTTCTGTTATGAACCCTGTATTTTTAACAACAGAATGTTTTCTAGCTGTTCTGTCATTGGCTCTTCATTGATAATAGGAATAATTCTTGGTTTCACAGACATTCATGAAAGGATGGAGGGATTCTGAAGCCAAATCCATGCCCTTCTTCAGTCTTGGTGATCTGTGGGAGTCATTCAATGAGTGGAGTGCATATGGTGCTGGAGTACCGATAGTGTTGAATAGAAGCGACACTGGTATGCAGTATTATGTACCGTCTCTTTCTGCCATTCAACTTTACACTCACCTTTCTGGACCTAATATTGGCACCAGGTAGATTATCCAATTCACCAGTTATTTTCATAGCAAGTCATGTCAAAGGGAGGTTCCTTAAATTTTTCGTAAATCTGACCACAGCCGAATGCTTTTGTATAATAATAATATGGTAAATAAGGCATAATATACACCGTAGCTCCTGTTGTTTTAACTGTAACAATTTATCTCCTGTTGTTTAACAATTTTTTTTTTTTTGGAGAAATCTATCTTTGCAAACAATTTTGCTCTAATGTTGCTCCAGACGATGAAAATATTGCATGCTTCGGCGGCTCTCTATATCAGTTGTGTCATATCAGAGACAAGATTTTGTCTGTCACAATTCAGTGTTAATGCACATGTCTTTAATTGGAGCAATATCATTTAAAACTTGATAACGTTTGGACACGTGATTCATGCTGGCTCAGTTGAGTCCTGAACATGCTCTATTTTTTTTTTGCAGGTCCCCTGGTGAGGAGAGTGATGCAAGTGATGATTATAGAGATACAGGTAGTGAAGGTAGTAGTAGTGATGAAGCAGAGTGAGACTCAAAATATGGTGGGGCAATAGAAGTCACTCTAAAGCTGCACAAAAAGGCTTTTCTAGTGATGATGGTGAAGGAAGCAGTTGCCCTTCATTTCAATATTTTGAGCGAGCAACTCCATATAGTCGTGAACCTCTGGCTGACAAGGTAAGATTCGGTTATGCATTTATTTTGAGGAATGTTTTATTTCATGGTGTAGTTTCAATTGCGAGGTTAAAATTAATATCTGTTAACTGGATGTTGCAGATTGGAGATCTTGCCAAGGACTTTCCACAGCTGAAAACCTTAAGAAGCATTGATCTGTTGCCAATCAGTTGGCTATCGGTTGCTTGGTATGCCATCAATTATACTTGTGCAATCCTTGATTAAGTTGGTGTGGAGGCCAGTTAGTTATTAAGCATTCCTGTTCTATTGGATTTTGTTCAATGCGATCAGTAACGTCTAGATGAATTTTCATTATCTACCGCTATCTAATTAAAACAAGAATTTCCTTAGAGGTACCCGATATACAGGATACCAACAGGTCCAACCTTGCGAGACCTGGCTGCCTGCTTCCTAACTTTTCATTCCCTTTCAACTCCACTAAAAGGTTTGATTCATCTGTTTTCTATTTTCTTTCCCTCCATCTTGTTGCTACTTTGTTCACATAGTTTTCATATCAGTAAAGCATGTTGATGCTTTTTGAATTCTGATTTTCTCACTCCGCATTTGATCTCTAACTGATGTTTTGGCAGATGGTGGCAGTATTCATGTAAGTACTGGAGGGAAAAGTGTTCCTGTCACTCCGATAAGCAATTCTGGGGGTTCTCCAAAGATAGCTTTACCAGTATTTGGTCTAGCTTCTTACAAGTTGAAGGGGACAGTGTGGAGTACTAATGGCAACTGTGAACGACAGCAGGCTAACTCTTTGTTTCAGTCAGCTGATCAATGGTTGAGATTACATCAGGTGAAACATCCAGATTATGATTTTTTCCTTTCACATGGTTCTTCATATGGAGGATAAACTAGGAACATCCATAACAATGGGGTTTTTGTTGAAACGAAAGAATCAGTTGGGTTATGAATGGCTTTTTTTTATTATAGCCATTAGTAAGGCAAAATACCAGGAGTCAGTGGAGTGTGTCAACAAGCAAGTTGAGGGTTGTTCACAAATCTTCGTCTATGATCTCCTCAATATAGTCAAAAGATAAAAATATAAACATTCTCAAAAAGTTCTGCAATAGAAAATGAAAAAATGCGAGTCAAAACTCGTACCAAAAGGGTATATTTAAGAGAGAATGGGTTTTTGGGTAAACCTTTGGCTTGTCTGCTCTAAGAGAAAATTGATGGAAAAAAAGTGAAAAGAAAAGAAGAATTGCCATTTGTTAAATAGGAGGAAGAGGAAATGCTGAAGGAGATGAAGTGTCCTGCATTCCAAACTCTATGTCAGCACGGCAATGCCATAAACCATTGCAGGTTGAATTTTAAGTCGTGCAGTTTTTTCTCTTCCTTTGATTTCAATTCAGGTACTCTCGTTCTCTGGGACGAAAGTTCATGGATGTGGTTGCAGACGACTATCATCCAATTTAGACTGCCTGAGTAGATATTTAATTTAAATCCAAACTTTTGACATGAAAACACTGATTTGTGATGATGGGCTGACAATGGATATTGTCTAGAGTGGTTTCTGAAAAGCTGCGTGCCCAGTGGTGGCAATTGCTATTACTGTGAGAGCATTCGTTGGTTTTTGAGTAATTGTTGAGAGCATTTGAGTATTTTCTCCAAGGGATTTTCGCTACATTAAAACAAATTGTGGCTAGTGTAGGATCAACTTTTGTCCTATCAGGTTCTCTTTGGAGTTGACGGATTAAGAAAATAAGAAAAAAATGAAAAGAAAACCTTTGATTCTGAGTCAATATTAAGATATTTTGTGTCAATTTGCTTCCAATGTTTGATGAATGATTTGATTTTCTTCAGCGTGATTAGAAAAGTAGTTTTTTTTAATAGTGATCAAAGCATGACGTGAGTTATCTAATTATTTTTTCAAAATTTCCAGTAGTTAATTATTGGGGATGACTAAGTTGCAGAGAGAGCTTTATGTCGATCATATGATTATTATTGTGTTATACGTCAAGGTGGGAGAAAAAGAAAAGTAAAAGATCAAAATTATGAGAATTTAGCATGAACATTATTTTCATTTTTTTGAGTTGTATGATCAACTATTGTTAGGTGAGTGTTCTCATAGTTGACTGTAAAGATGGTTGAAGTACTGGGCTTAGTGGCTTGCTATGTTTGTATTGCTTTGATATATATTTGAAATTATTTAGTGCTGTTCATTTGTCATACTTTGGACATATGTTGGGCGGATATATCTTTTCATTCAAGGAAATGTTTAGGAAAAGTATTATGTTGCTGGAGTTGTGAATTGAGATTTTAAAAAGTTGCTTGGGGCTATTGTGGATATAATAAATTATACTGATAGTTTGGAATGTGCAGGAATTTTGCTTTAGAAACATAGAATAGATGTGGTATCTCAAACTCAGAGTGATGCCCGTGGATTCTTGATCTATAACCAATTTCATTCTTTCTCATCTCAGGGATACCGTAGGCATAGAGTAGGTGGAACTTTCTAATTGGGTCTGTAATTACATTTTAATTAAACCGTGGTCACCCCTCTTGGCATGATCTGGTTCTTCTTTCACTGGATGATCACGTTGTCACTATCAAAGTGGCCGTGTTAAATCAAGACTTTCTGTTCTAAAGATCACCTTCGTTGTCCATCGCTGGATGCCATGTGCATGATGGTGTCGCCCAGTGTAAAGACCCCTACAACCCTCTGGACTACGCTTCAAATAAACTTGTGACCAATCTTACAAGTTAATGATTATGAAACTTGCATTTGTCCTATTTTGGGGAGTTTTCTAACAAAAAGTAAAAGATAAAAATTATGAGAATTTAGCATGAACATTATTTTCATTTTTTTTGAGTTGTATGATCAACTACTATTAGGTTAGTGTTCTCATAGTTTACTGTAAAGATGGCTAAAGTGATGGCCCTAGTGGCTTGCTATGTTTGTATTGCTTTGATATATATTTGAAATTATTCAGTGTTGTTCATTTGTCATACTTTGGACATACCTTGGGAGGATGTATCTTTTCATTCAAGGAAATGTTTAGGAAAAGTATTATGTTACTGGAGTTGTGAATTGAGATTTTAAGAAGTTGCTTGGGGCTATTATAAATATAATAACTTACACTGATAGTGTGGAATGTGCAGGAATTTTGCTTTAGAAACATAGAATAGAGGTAGCGGTATCTCCAACCTAGAATGATTATGAGAGAATATATTGCTGATTGATTTCTTGTTGTCGAATTATGGCAGTATCTCCAACCCAGAGTTATTATGAGAATATATTCATGTTTCAATACTTTACTTTGTGTATCTTTATATATGTGCTAGAGCTGTAATGGAATCGTAGAAACTAAAAATAATAATTTGTATAATTTTGATTAAGGATTTATTTTATTTTGGGCAATTTATTGACTAAGTTTAGTTTGAATGATTGAATTATTATAATATTTATTATTTTGAACCAAAATACAATTCTTTCAATTTAACATTTCTATCGGCCTCTATTTGCACCTTTGGGGCAATTGCTAGTTCATCCATTTGAACATACTGTAGCCTCATGACCCCAATCACTTCCAATATGTTGGTTCTTATTATTGATATGCTAGCACAATCTTAAGGGTCCTCAACCATTTTGATATTGCTTAGTTCATCATAATATCCAAACAAATCTTGATGGAAGCTTCCTTTTTCCAACCTCTCAAGTAACACCAAACTCAGCCTCAACACTTCTCAAAACATTTGAGTATTTATTCACAACTTCATCAAACATCAATAACCATCAATAGTGATTTATCCATTCTTCGATCTTATTCTTTCTTCATGTCCTTTTCAACTATGGAGGGTATCCAAGCTCACTCTCAACTAGGGATAAGTCCTTTGTCAACAACTTTATTCTTCTAGCTACACGCTCTTTCTTTTGCATCATCATATCATCGAAGAACATTGACCTTTCAAAGCATCATTCCTTTTATCTTCATATGGCAACAAGGTCATCTTTCAATCATCAACGTAAACTTCAATGTCATCAGGATTCTTACAACTCCCTCTTTCCATCATGCTCAACATCATCATAAAGTCATCAACAAGTATGAGGTAGGCACACCCCTTCACAATCCCTTGAAATCTATGTACCTGCAAATCTTATCAACAAGTACGACCAAGCACAAATATACAAGAGAGTGAAGTTAACTTTATCAATGAGAGCATATAGGGTTATCAAAAACTTTGAATAAGAAGTTAAACTTTAGATATTCAAAACCTAAACCTAGATAGGATCACAATCATAGTGGAAGCAAATCAACTAGGCTTTCACTTTCATGCCCTAGACTATTATAACAACCTTTGCTAGTGTTTTGTCACAAACCTTAGATATCCAACACTGAACCATGTTAGGGTTTCAACCATGTCGGAAGCATTTACACCTAGGGTTTCATTGTTCATGCCCTAGGATCTTTTATCAACTTCTACAAGGGTTTGTTATAAACCCTATATATTATCACCAAACCTGAAAAGCTAGGGTTTTATCATATACCCTAGATACCATCAACAAACTCTAAAAGTCAAAAGGCTAGGGTTTCAATGAAGTGAACAAATAGCAAAAGATAGTTATTACATGGCTTGATTTAATCTAACAAAAGAATCTCTATGATTCTATAGCAAAATCCTAGAGATGAGAGAGTTATTACCATAAATGGATTTTAAAGACAAAATGATGGGGACCTGCTACAAATTGTACAATTTTAAACATACCTTGAGTTGCTTCTTCCACAAACTTTGAAAAGGCTCCCTCTTATCATGACAACATCTTCATGGTCCATCTGCATATGAGTATACTTTTATTAGAGTGCCCAAAGATTCAACTTGATTACCAAGTCTTTATTCATCATATTCTTCATAAGATAAACATATCTTACTTATTAAGTACCTGCACATTTATTGACATGTACCACCAAGAAAAATATACAAGTATAGGAGCATAATTATAATTAGGGATTCCATGGAATCTTTAGAGAGGGAGAATTCCTAGGGTTTCCAGATCCAAATTCTAAGTCTCATGATGTTAACTTTCGAAACATCAACTCTAGGGTTTGAATCTCAAATCCAATTCAACCTTTACTGTGGTTTTCCTTTTCACCTTGGACTACCTACAAACCCTAGAGACCAAAAGCTAGGGTTTCTATGAGGGAATATAATAGGGTTAGGGCTTCTTTACCAACTAGGGATTACAAGAACTTAGATGCCAACAACCTCTAATATGAAGGCTACAACCCTAGAACCAAAAATGGGATTACAAAACCCTAATGTAAATTTGAGTTAGACCTTGTATAAATAAAAACAATTATATGTACGTCAAGGACTACATATCTTAGTCGTTTAAGATCACACGAAGTCTACTACAAAGGCTTCTCCAAGATGTCATAATCTTCTTGCTGCTTTCAAGATGTTCTTATAATATCTTCAAAGATGACTCTTCAAACTAAGATTCCTTATTTTATGCCACTGCAATCTTCATGGATCATACCCTCGATTTTCTGCATTTGGTGCCTATTATATTTTGCATCTTCAGTCCTTTGGTATTGTAAAAAGACTTCCTTTTTCCGACTTCCTTTTTGCTGGACTAGAAGTTTTGAAATGTTATTGTGGAATTTTCGGATGGGTGACTTTTTTCCGTAACCTAAGCCACCTGAAGTTTTCGGGCTTCCTGAGATCATTGAATCTTTGTCCTAATGAATCATTGTTAATATCTTCAAATACTTCGGTCAAGATTTTCTATAGGAAAGCTTCTTCTTTACCTTTCAGAATTAATTTAAGCCCACAAGAGATGCTTAAACAAGAGATTGTAGGCTTCTCAGGTCTTTGAAAAGATATTGTGGATGCTTCTTAAAACTTCGGATCTTCTTCAAAATGATAATATGGATACCCTTTGGAGAAGTGTACAAAACTTTGATTTCTTTGATGCCATTTTTAGAAGAGGTATAGATCCTAGATTATAATAAACCAAGACCTCTATTTGATCCTTTACTAATACTTCCCTTGTAAATGGAATCCTTTAGAAGATGATGAGATCCAAGGATCTTCAAGTTGCCTTTTCCCTTTTTCCTTCACCATAGCTCTGATACCATGTTGAGAAATCAATATGGCAGCCAATTAGGGTGATTTCTCTTAACTTGATAGTTGCTTGTGACGTTCTTTTACTTGTTTGATTAGATTCTTCTTCTACTTATTATTGTGTTCTTTATCATCAAACAACTACCAAAACATGGAGATCATCAGAGAAAAATGGACACACGTTGTAGGCACTCAGCTAGGGCAAAACCCCTCTCTAAGGGAAAACCCAACCAAAATTTCTTCTCTTCTTCAAGAACCAAATCAAATGCGACAACCATTACCTCTAGACCAACAGTAGGTCCTCCTCCATCCACCAAGTCATCCTTCCAACTATCCTTCCTTCAACAAGTTGAAATACCATCAAGGTTGAACCAAGTCAATGCAATTTTTTCTCCAATAAGGATCCCGACCTTCCTTTTATCTTTGCAATTTCTGTACCTTGACCCTGCTGTTCTATCACATACTTGCTCGCACGTGTGACAGACAAAGAGAGAATTTTCAGCCTTTCTTAGCTTGATAAGAGTCCTTCATTCCTCGCATACATTTTTTTCTTTGACAATGGGTTTAGACCTTCCTTCATGCTTTTTCACTTTCTTCCTTCACTTAGATTGCAGATCGAATACTTCTTATAGTTGTGTGGATTGTTATAAGGTAGATTCTCGTCTCCTTTGCTAGACAAAAAATCTTTTTCACTTTCCTTGTCTTCGCACCCCTTTCTTGTCCTTGAATTGTAGATAGAGATAAGATAGTGAGATGCCACAATGGGTCGAGTGCTTTGCTAATATATAGTCTACCAACGAGGTCGAATCTCTTCGTTAAGGCCGACATGGCAGATGGGTAGACCGACTTGATGGTGGAGGTGTAGATGCTAGATTACATCAAAATTTCTTTTAATACAAAAGGCCCAATAAGGGTCTAGAACATAATGACAAGTATAATGACTAATGACTCAACCCTAGAAGCACTCAATGGGTGATTTGACCTATTTAATCAAATGAGCATGGAACCCATGCTTATGCAAATATAATGATTTTCTTTTCTTCTTTTTATAAATACAAATGAATTACATCATGTTAATTATGAAGACGATACTAGTTACATTTCTCAACACTTGTGACCTTTGACCTAGTTGAACACTGAAACTTTCTTTAGGGCTTTTACTTGTAAATTAATGAATAGTGACTTGGTTACCCTCATATAAATAGAGGGGAGTCACTTCATTTATTCATCATCATCATTCACGACACTTCTCTTCTCTTAAGAAGTGCACACTAGCTATTTGTCTTCTTCTTGGATGCAATGTGATCTTTATGGAGCGAATTGTCTTGGGAGAGAGAAGCTTGCGCGGGACATTTCTTTGGGATTGATAAAGTGATTCTTTTGGAATGGTGTAAGTTTCATGCTATTTTTATCATCCCAATTTGCATGCTATATTATGTGAATTAGGGTTGTCTATGTATGCCATATTAAAAATTGCAATATCTTTCCTTAGAATCATAAGTTTTCATTGTAGTAAAAATTTGTTTCTTCAATCCTTCAAGAGAACTTTTTGAT